>JAZDUA010001318.1:0-105376 GCA_038098605.1 Gryllus longicercus | reverse complement strand
AAAACTCTTTCCTTTGGATCCATGTTAAAGAAAGCTTAGTAATTAACTTGAATGCTTGGTTTGTTTTTGTAATGATCTTGAAACATTGTGTTGCAGGTATATGCTGCTTATGAAACTGGCTTTGCAAGTGGAACTAGCCTTAAACTGCATGTCACTCCTGCAAATGACAAAAAGAAATTTTTGCCTTGTGGCTGTCATTTGAGCGAGAGAATGTTGATTGAGAGATGACTTCAAGCCTCTGCAGCTCAAAAATCCATGGAAGAAAGGTCATTTGTACGTTCGCCAAAAACATGATGTTTTGGCTGTTCTTGAACAGAGTGCTCGACATACTGCATATATCTAGCTTTGTTTTTCAACAGAAAACAAACAGTTTAATAATGTTAATAGTGCTTTAAATATAAATAAATTTGAAAATATTAGTTATTTAGATTGATATCTTTTAAAAAAGCAGTGGCAAACTGGTAAGCCACTCAGCTTAACAAAATTCTGAAAGAAGAATCTAGACGTTGTTTATTTTAGTAAAAGAGATGAGTTTAAGGACAAATGTGAAAATGTATAGTTGACATTTCATGAGAAATAATAACAAATTTTTGATTATAACAAAATCAAGTTGTAATTCAGTAATTTACTGATGTGGATAAACTAAATAATTACTTTTACCTCAGTATTATAAAAATTTATTGCTTTTGTTTATATTTACCTGTTATTCCTAGCTCTCAAGAGTTTGCTTCTGAATCTCAAAAAATTACTGTTGTAGAAACTCATCCTCTCTCCTGCTATTTATAATTAGCCTTGAGTAGAAAGGGTGAGACTTTTCTTTATCAATTATCAAAACTTGTGTCATTCTCGATTCTTCTCTGTGACACAACACTAAATCATTTTGTCTGAAAAATAAAATGTTATTATTTCTCCAAATTAGTTTGGAATCGTTCAGGAAGATTGAAGAGGATTTCTCTCTTGTGTGAATTGGATATACTGTATCAGAAACTACTGTATATCTTCAAACTACAGTTATGGAGTGTTAAGAAAAATAACTTGAACTTTAAGAAGAGTGCAAAAATAACAATAATAATAATGATAAATAAAAATAATTTTTGCAGTGTAATAGATACAAACTTTGTTCTGAATTAAAAAGTGAAAAGTTAGCTTAAACATTTTTTTGACCTGATAGAGACAAGGATTGAGATCAAAACATTTGATCTGAAAAAGTATGACTGAGTGAATTTTGTTCAAGGTCATGAAATGCCCTTTTATTAGGTTAAAACTATTAAAAATTGGATATTCACTTCTGTATTGAACAGTTTAATGTATATACATTTAATATATTGAGCCGATTGCTCTACCATCAGAGATTATTTCTTTCACAGATTTCTCTTTTTATTTGAAATTATTTTAATTTATATATTGTATATTTGTAATATGATCAAACGAATTACACATGTAAAATAAATTGATGAATACATGTTTGTATTATAATTTTCAACACAACATTTAGATAACGGAAAACAACTAAATCATCATTTTTTGTAAATAGAGAAGAGACTACACAACAAAGTAATAGAATGTACTTCAACAAGATGATCAGAATTAAAACTAAAAATTCTCAATATTAAATGAGTGATTGCTTCGTAACATACCCAAAATATTTCTATAAAGCACTGAATATATGTATATTAAAAATATATTTGTGATAAATTTACACCAATATGTTGATAGCAAAAATCCTGTTAGAACAAAATATGAGAGTATCTACTAATAAGATATGCATTGCATTTACAGGCTATTTATTACTGTTACTGATTTGTGTTTGAAAAGAACATTTTATATGTACTATTTTAGTATCCAATGTATATAAATGCACTACATATTTTGTTACGTCTCATCTGCGTGTCAAAGGAGGTTGTGTTTGGCTCTGCTGTGGGGCAATAAAATGCTGATGTTGGAGAAATATATTTTTTTTATAGAACAAAACTGCTTGGAAGAACCCTTCACAATATACTTTTCTACAAAACCTCTATGAATTCAAAATCGGAAATGTAGATCGACAACTAAGGGAAGGGGTACTAATTTGAAAAGGGAAAGTGCTTGAATCCATGCTAATTTTCATTTGTATGAATCAGACAATTAGTTTCATTCTCTTTTTAAATTAGTGGATAAATATTTCAGATTTTTTTTATTTAAAGGAACCAAGAACAAAAAATGACTGCTCTGACTTTTATTTTTAATGAGAGTCATAAGTAATTTTAATTTCTTGGATAATGTTATGTAACGCTGCAGTAAAAAGCCACAAAAATACATTTTGTGGGTCCTTAAATTTTTCAAAAATGGATTTGCCTTGATTGTTTACATAGTTTATTACTTTCCTATATATGCAGTGCCAGCTCTAGATATGGGTGAACAGGGGGGTGGCGAGGTCCTGCAAGTTAAGAGGCTTGATGATGTGACTGAGAGTAAAAAAAAATTATTCTTTGTAAAAATTGTTATCGTAATTTCGTTAACAGTAATTCGTAAACTGTTATTGTAATTCGCGGTAACTCGTCTAATGTTTCATAACATTTTCAAATAATTTATTAACTGAATTATTTATAGTCATTTTTTTATAAAGAGTAATAAGATATTAAGGGGGAAGGGAGGAGGTTCAGCATTGCCCCAGGTCCAAAACTGTTTCAAATAATCCTTTTAGAATCAATAGTAATTTAGATAAATTCCACGCCATCCATACTTCAAATGCCACGATATTATAGGATCTTCAAACATATTAATATTATTATTTTGTCACTCACAAATCTATATCGAGCCCAGAGGGGCGTGCAATGCACCTACTAATAACTAGTTTTGATAGAAATTATCGTCATTAGCTTGTGGTAAGAATTCAACTATTATGATACCTTCTGATACAATAGACTCCTCCTCAGCACAAGAGGTAGGAAGGAGAGTTTGTGAATGGTGCAGTAGTTGCACGTTACCTCTTACACATTATCTTGAAAAATGATTCTGCGGGTTGCCTTGGCAGAACCCTATCTTTTCGGAGTCGCTAATGAATGCACTTGTGGTCAGGTTTTCCACTATGACTAAGTGGATATCAGTAGTGGTGTGGCAGAATACCACAAAACTAGACTTATAACGTGCACCGCAGATACCAATGGCTGGCTTTGATAGAGCTGGTCCGCAGTAGTTTGTGAAAAGAATTAAACTTTTTTGATACGTTCTGATATGATAAGACTCCTTTTCATTACTAACCCCTCAATTGTGGATGATGCACAAGCCGCGAGTCTGTTGCGCATATTTAATTGGAGTTTTAAAAAAAATTTTTCCCCTAATCTAATCAATTAAATTATTTTTTTTAATTCTAACTAATTACGCATTGTGACTTCTTAATTTGTTCACATTTTTTAATTTAATATGGTAATATTTTAATGGTTTAGTACAAGACTGAATAAAAGGAGTTATTTCAGCAAAGTAAAATTTTAAAAATTAATATCAGCATATGTGATGTATAGTTTCTGTCAATTAAATTTTACTTGATAATTTTGCATTCATGTCCATCAAACATGTTTTATTATAGAAAAGATGCATGCCTCAGCAACTGATTGCTGATATTCTCTAACTTTGTAGTCAAGTTTTTTGTTATTATTTTATAGTAGTATGTTACATTTAAATTGAGTTATTCCAATTCAATCATACAGTTTCATTTCTAGAGATCTCCATGAGTTAAATTTTGGTGGCTATTCAATCTGTAATATTCAAAGTTGTTTTGTTTCATAACCTACAGTAGCTATTGAATATGAAATTTATGTGTCTTTAAAATTTTAGTTCATAAGACTAAACCAAAGTTACACGAAGCATTCAAAAATTTTAATAATATAGATAAAAAATATTTCAGTTTATTTAAATGTTCTTGAGGAATCAACTAAGTTTTCTGTACTTTATTGTTTAGTGAAAAAATACCATTAATGTTTCTTTTTGGTAATGAAGACGTTCATTTAGGAATCTAATCACATTTCAGTTGCCTGCTCTGTACAAGAATAATTAGAAAATGAAAAATATTGGTGTAGAATTAACAAGCCCAAATTGAGAAATTATACAATTACCAAAAATAATTAAGTTCCTAATTGATTTGGCAAGATTGTGTGAACTGCCTAAATTATTTATTAGTTTGTGGACTTGACACAAAGAGAAGATTAAATTCTTTAGGAACTTAATCACATTTTAATTTGAATAAACATACACTATATTATTTTTATTATACTTTTTAAAGATGGCAATAAAAACTGTATTCTTTCTTGCGCTGTAACCAGTTTTAAAAGGTTTAATAAGCTCTAAAAATTAGAATTATTAAAGAAAATTAATAAAATATAATAGGTTTGGTTCAAAGAATTATTAGACCAATTGAAGAAAATTTTCCACTCTTGCATTTCCTTTTAACAGAAGTTAATTATTCAAATGTAATGTGAGGTATTAAGTAAATATTTCTTTGAAAACTCTTTCCTTTGGATCCATGTTAAAGAAAGCTTTAGTAATTAACTTGAATGCTTGGTTTGTTTTTGTAATGATCTTGAAACATTGTGTTGCAGGTATATGCTGCTTATGAAACTGGCTTTGCAAGTGGAACTAGCCTTAAACTGCATGTCACTCCTGCAAATGACAAAAAGAAATTTTTGCCTTGTGGCTGTCATTTGAGCGAGAGAATGTTGATTGAGAGATGACTTCAAGCCTCTGCAGCTCAAAAATCCATGGAAGAAAGGTCATTTGTACGTTCGCCAAAAACATGATGTTTTGGCTGTTCTTGAACAGAGTGCTCGACATACTGCATATATCTAGCTTTGTTTTTCAACAGAAAACAAACAGTTTAATAATGTTAATAGTGCTTTAAATATAAATAAATTTGAAAATATTAGTTATTTAGATTGATATCTTTTAAAAAAGCAGTGGCAAACTGGTAAGCCACTCAGCTTAACAAAATTCTGAAAGAAGAATCTAGACGTTGTTTATTTTAGTAAAAGAGATGAGTTTAAGGACAAATGTGAAAAATGTATAGTTGACATTTCATTGAGAAATAATAACAAATTTTTGATTATAACAAAATCAAGTTGTAATTCAGTAATTTACTGATGTGGATAAACTAAATAATTACTTTTACCTCAGTATTATAAAAATTTATTGCTTTTGTTTATATTTACCTGTTATTCCTAGCTCTCAAGAGTTTGCTTCTGAATCTCAAAAAAATTACTGTTGTAGAAACTCATCCTCTCTCCTGCTATTTATAATTAGCCTTGAGTAGAAAGGGTGAGACTTTTCTTTATCAATTATTCAAAACTTGTGTCATTCTCGATTCTTCTCTGTGACACAACACTAAATCATTTTTGTCTGAAAAATAAAATGTTATTATTTCTCCAAATTAGTTTGGAATCGTTCAGGAAGATTGAAGAGGATTTCTCTCTTGTGTGAATTGGATATACTGTATCAGAAACTACTGTATATCTTCAAACTACAGTTATGGAGTGTTAAGAAAAATAACTTGAACTTTAAGAAGAGTGCAAAAATAACAATAATAATAATGATAAATAAAAATAATTTTTGCAGTGTAATAGATACAAACTTTGTTCTGAATTAAAAAGTGAAAAGTTAGCTTAAACATTTTTTTGACCTGATAGAGACAAGGATTGAGATCAAAACATTTGATCTGAAAAAGTATGACTGAGTGAATTTTGTTCAAGGTCATGAAATGCCCTTTTATTAGGTTAAAACTATTAAAAATTGGATATTCACTTCTGTATTGAACAGTTTAATGTATATACATTTAATATATTGAGCCGATTGCTCTACCATCAGAGATTATTTCTTTCAC
Organism: Gryllus longicercus; assembly: GCA_038098605.1. Lineage (NCBI taxonomy): Eukaryota > Metazoa > Arthropoda > Insecta > Orthoptera > Gryllidae > Gryllus > Gryllus longicercus. The sequence continues at coordinate 99,528 of JAZDUA010001318.1, read as the reverse complement.
AGATTTCTCTTTTTATTTGAAATTATTTTAATTTATATATTGTATATTTGTAATATGATCAAACGAATTACACATGTAAAATAAATTGATGAATACATGTTTGTATTATAATTTTCAACACAACATTTAGATAACGGAAAACAACTAAATCATCATTTTTTGTAAATAGAGAAGAGACTACACAACAAAGTAATAGAATGTACTTCAACAAGATGATCAGAATTAAAACTAAAAATTCTCAATATTAAATGAGTGATTGCTTCGTAACATACCCAAAATATTTCTATAAAGCACTGAATATATGTATATTAAAAATATATTTGTGATAAATTTACACCAATATGTTGATAGCAAAAATCCTGTTAGAACAAAATATGAGAGTATCTACTAATAAGATATGCATTGCATTTACAGGCTATTTATTACTGTTACTGATTTGTGTTTGAAAAGAACATTTTATATGTACTATTTTAGTATCCAATGTATATAAATGCACTACATATTTTGTTACGTCTCATCTGCGTGTCAAAGGAGGTTGTGTTTGGCTCTGCTGTGGGGCAATAAAATGCTGATGTTGGAGAAATATATTTTTTTTATAGAACAAAACTGCTTGGAAGAACCCTTCACAATATACTTTTCTACAAAACCTCTATGAATTCAAAATCGGAAATGTAGATCGACAACTAAGGGAAGGGGTACTAATTTGAAAAGGGAAAGTGCTTGAATCCATGCTAATTTTCATTTGTATGAATCAGACAATTAGTTTCATTCTCTTTTTAAATTAGTGGATAAATATTTCAGATTTTTTTTATTTAAAGGAACCAAGAACAAAAAATGACTGCTCTGACTTTTATTTTTAATGAGAGTCATAAGTAATTTTAATTTCTTGGATAATGTTATGTAACGCTGCAGTAAAAAGCCACAAAAATACATTTTGTGGGTCCTTAAATTTTTCAAAAATGGATTTGCCTTGATTGTTTACATAGTTTATTACTTTCCTATATATGCAGTGCCAGCTCTAGATATGGGTGAACAGGGGGGTGGCGAGGTCCTGCAAGTTAAGAGGCTTGATGATGTGACTGAGAGTAAAAAAAAATTATTCTTTGTAAAAATTGTTATCGTAATTTCGTTAACAGTAATTCGTAAACTGTTATTGTAATTCGCGGTAACTCGTCTAATGTTTCATAACATTTTCAAATAATTTATTAACTGAATTATTTATAGTCATTTTTTTATAAAGAGTAATAAGATATTAAGGGGGAAGGGAGGAGGTTCAGCATTGCCCCAGGTCCAAAACTGTTTCAAATAATCCTTTTAGAATCAATAGTAATTTAGATAAATTCCACGCCATCCATACTTCAAATGCCACGATATTATAGGATCTTCAAACATATTAATATTATTATTTTGTCACTCACAAATCTATATCGAGCCCAGAGGGGCGTGCAATGCACCTACTAATAACTAGTTTTGATAGAAATTATCGTCATTAGCTTGTGGTAAGAATTCAACTATTATGATACCTTCTGATACAATAGACTCCTCCTCAGCACAAGAGGTAGGAAGGAGAGTTTGTGAATGGTGCAGTAGTTGCACGTTACCTCTTACACATTATCTTGAAAAATGATTCTGCGGGTTGCCTTGGCAGAACCCTATCTTTTCGGAGTCGCTAATGAATGCACTTGTGGTCAGGTTTTCCACTATGACTAAGTGGATATCAGTAGTGGTGTGGCAGAATACCACAAAACTAGACTTATAACGTGCACCGCAGATACCAATGGCTGGCTTTGATAGAGCTGGTCCGCAGTAGTTTGTGAAAAGAATTAAACTTTTTTGATACGTTCTGATATGATAAGACTCCTTTTCATTACTAACCCCTCAATTGTGGATGATGCACAAGCCGCGAGTCTGTTGCGCATATTTAATTGGAGTTTTAAAAAAAATTTTTCCCCTAATCTAATCAATTAAATTATTTTTTTTAATTCTAACTAATTACGCATTGTGACTTCTTAATTTGTTCACATTTTTTAATTTAATATGGTAATATTTTAATGGTTTAGTACAAGACTGAATAAAAGGAGTTATTTCAGCAAAGTAAAATTTTAAAAATTAATATCAGCATATGTGATGTATAGTTTCTGTCAATTAAATTTTACTTGATAATTTTGCATTCATGTCCATCAAACATGTTTTATTATAGAAAAGATGCATGCCTCAGCAACTGATTGCTGATATTCTCTAACTTTGTAGTCAAGTTTTTTGTTATTATTTTATAGTAGTATGTTACATTTAAATTGAGTTATTCCAATTCAATCATACAGTTTCATTTCTAGAGATCTCCATGAGTTAAATTTTGGTGGCTATTCAATCTGTAATATTCAAAGTTGTTTTGTTTCATAACCTACAGTAGCTATTGAATATGAAATTTATGTGTCTTTAAAATTTTAGTTCATAAGACTAAACCAAAGTTACACGAAGCATTCAAAAATTTTAATAATATAGATAAAAAATATTTCAGTTTATTTAAATGTTCTTGAGGAATCAACTAAGTTTTCTGTACTTTATTGTTTAGTGAAAAAATACCATTAATGTTTCTTTTTGGTAATGAAGACGTTCATTTAGGAATCTAATCACATTTCAGTTGCCTGCTCTGTACAAGAATAATTAGAAAATGAAAAATATTGGTGTAGAATTAACAAGCCCAAATTGAGAAATTATACAATTACCAAAAATAATTAAGTTCCTAATTGATTTGGCAAGATTGTGTGAACTGCCTAAATTATTTATTAGTTTGTGGACTTGACACAAAGAGAAGATTAAATTCTTTAGGAACTTAATCACATTTTAATTTGAATAAACATACACTATATTATTTTTATTATACTTTTTAAAGATGGCAATAAAAACTGTATTCTTTCTTGCGCTGTAACCAGTTTTAAAAGGTTTAATAAGCTCTAAAAATTAGAATTATTAAAGAAAATTAATAAAATATAATAGGTTTGGTTCAAAGAATTATTAGACCAATTGAAGAAAATTTTCCACTCTTGCATTTCCTTTTAACAGAAGTTAATTATTCAAATGTAATGTGAGGTATTAAGTAAATATTTCTTTGAAAACTCTTTCCTTTGGATCCATGTTAAAGAAAGCTTTAGTAATTAACTTGAATGCTTGGTTTGTTTTTGTAATGATCTTGAAACATTGTGTTGCAGGTATATGCTGCTTATGAAACTGGCTTTGCAAGTGGAACTAGCCTTAAACTGCATGTCACTCCTGCAAATGACAAAAAGAAATTTTTGCCTTGTGGCTGTCATTTGAGCGAGAGAATGTTGATTGAGAGATGACTTCAAGCCTCTGCAGCTCAAAAATCCATGGAAGAAAGGTCATTTGTACGTTCGCCAAAAACATGATGTTTTGGCTGTTCTTGAACAGAGTGCTCGACATACTGCATATATCTAGCTTTGTTTTTCAACAGAAAACAAACAGTTTAATAATGTTAATAGTGCTTTAAATATAAATAAATTTGAAAATATTAGTTATTTAGATTGATATCTTTTAAAAAAGCAGTGGCAAACTGGTAAGCCACTCAGCTTAACAAAATTCTGAAAGAAGAATCTAGACGTTGTTTATTTTAGTAAAAGAGATGAGTTTAAGGACAAATGTGAAAAATGTATAGTTGACATTTCATTGAGAAATAATAACAAATTTTTGATTATAACAAAATCAAGTTGTAATTCAGTAATTTACTGATGTGGATAAACTAAATAATTACTTTTACCTCAGTATTATAAAAATTTATTGCTTTTGTTTATATTTACCTGTTATTCCTAGCTCTCAAGAGTTTGCTTCTGAATCTCAAAAAAATTACTGTTGTAGAAACTCATCCTCTCTCCTGCTATTTATAATTAGCCTTGAGTAGAAAGGGTGAGACTTTTCTTTATCAATTATTCAAAACTTGTGTCATTCTCGATTCTTCTCTGTGACACAACACTAAATCATTTTTGTCTGAAAAATAAAATGTTATTATTTCTCCAAATTAGTTTGGAATCGTTCAGGAAGATTGAAGAGGATTTCTCTCTTGTGTGAATTGGATATACTGTATCAGAAACTACTGTATATCTTCAAACTACAGTTATGGAGTGTTAAGAAAAATAACTTGAACTTTAAGAAGAGTGCAAAAATAACAATAATAATAATGATAAATAAAAATAATTTTTGCAGTGTAATAGATACAAACTTTGTTCTGAATTAAAAAGTGAAAAGTTAGCTTAAACATTTTTTTGACCTGATAGAGACAAGGATTGAGATCAAAACATTTGATCTGAAAAAGTATGACTGAGTGAATTTTGTTCAAGGTCATGAAATGCCCTTTTATTAGGTTAAAACTATTAAAAATTGGATATTCACTTCTGTATTGAACAGTTTAATGTATATACATTTAATATATTGAGCCGATTGCTCTACCATCAGAGATTATTTCTTTCACAGATTTCTCTTTTTATTTGAAATTATTTTAATTTATATATTGTATATTTGTAATATGATCAAACGAATTACACATGTAAAATAAATTGATGAATACATGTTTGTATTATAATTTTCAACACAACATTTAGATAACGGAAAACAACTAAATCATCATTTTTTGTAAATAGAGAAGAGACTACACAACAAAGTAATAGAATGTACTTCAACAAGATGATCAGAATTAAAACTAAAAATTCTCAATATTAAATGAGTGATTGCTTCGTAACATACCCAAAATATTTCTATAAAGCACTGAATATATGTATATTAAAAATATATTTGTGATAAATTTACACCAATATGTTGATAGCAAAAATCCTGTTAGAACAAAATATGAGAGTATCTACTAATAAGATATGCATTGCATTTACAGGCTATTTATTACTGTTACTGATTTGTGTTTGAAAAGAACATTTTATATGTACTATTTTAGTATCCAATGTATATAAATGCACTACATATTTTGTTACGTCTCATCTGCGTGTCAAAGGAGGTTGTGTTTGGCTCTGCTGTGGGGCAATAAAATGCTGATGTTGGAGAAATATATTTTTTTTATAGAACAAAACTGCTTGGAAGAACCCTTCACAATATACTTTTCTACAAAACCTCTATGAATTCAAAATCGGAAATGTAGATCGACAACTAAGGGAAGGGGTACTAATTTGAAAAGGGAAAGTGCTTGAATCCATGCTAATTTTCATTTGTATGAATCAGACAATTAGTTTCATTCTCTTTTTAAATTAGTGGATAAATATTTCAGATTTTTTTTATTTAAAGGAACCAAGAACAAAAAATGACTGCTCTGACTTTTATTTTTAATGAGAGTCATAAGTAATTTTAATTTCTTGGATAATGTTATGTAACGCTGCAGTAAAAAGCCACAAAAATACATTTTGTGGGTCCTTAAATTTTTCAAAAATGGATTTGCCTTGATTGTTTACATAGTTTATTACTTTCCTATATATGCAGTGCCAGCTCTAGATATGGGTGAACAGGGGGGTGGCGAGGTCCTGCAAGTTAAGAGGCTTGATGATGTGACTGAGAGTAAAAAAAAATTATTCTTTGTAAAAATTGTTATCGTAATTTCGTTAACAGTAATTCGTAAACTGTTATTGTAATTCGCGGTAACTCGTCTAATGTTTCATAACATTTTCAAATAATTTATTAACTGAATTATTTATAGTCATTTTTTTATAAAGAGTAATAAGATATTAAGGGGGAAGGGAGGAGGTTCAGCATTGCCCCAGGTCCAAAACTGTTTCAAATAATCCTTTTAGAATCAATAGTAATTTAGATAAATTCCACGCCATCCATACTTCAAATGCCACGATATTATAGGATCTTCAAACATATTAATATTATTATTTTGTCACTCACAAATCTATATCGAGCCCAGAGGGGCGTGCAATGCACCTACTAATAACTAGTTTTGATAGAAATTATCGTCATTAGCTTGTGGTAAGAATTCAACTATTATGATACCTTCTGATACAATAGACTCCTCCTCAGCACAAGAGGTAGGAAGGAGAGTTTGTGAATGGTGCAGTAGTTGCACGTTACCTCTTACACATTATCTTGAAAAATGATTCTGCGGGTTGCCTTGGCAGAACCCTATCTTTTCGGAGTCGCTAATGAATGCACTTGTGGTCAGGTTTTCCACTATGACTAAGTGGATATCAGTAGTGGTGTGGCAGAATACCACAAAACTAGACTTATAACGTGCACCGCAGATACCAATGGCTGGCTTTGATAGAGCTGGTCCGCAGTAGTTTGTGAAAAGAATTAAACTTTTTTGATACGTTCTGATATGATAAGACTCCTTTTCATTACTAACCCCTCAATTGTGGATGATGCACAAGCCGCGAGTCTGTTGCGCATATTTAATTGGAGTTTTAAAAAAAATTTTTCCCCTAATCTAATCAATTAAATTATTTTTTTTAATTCTAACTAATTACGCATTGTGACTTCTTAATTTGTTCACATTTTTTAATTTAATATGGTAATATTTTAATGGTTTAGTACAAGACTGAATAAAAGGAGTTATTTCAGCAAAGTAAAATTTTAAAAATTAATATCAGCATATGTGATGTATAGTTTCTGTCAATTAAATTTTACTTGATAATTTTGCATTCATGTCCATCAAACATGTTTTATTATAGAAAAGATGCATGCCTCAGCAACTGATTGCTGATATTCTCTAACTTTGTAGTCAAGTTTTTTGTTATTATTTTATAGTAGTATGTTACATTTAAATTGAGTTATTCCAATTCAATCATACAGTTTCATTTCTAGAGATCTCCATGAGTTAAATTTTGGTGGCTATTCAATCTGTAATATTCAAAGTTGTTTTGTTTCATAACCTACAGTAGCTATTGAATATGAAATTTATGTGTCTTTAAAATTTTAGTTCATAAGACTAAACCAAAGTTACACGAAGCATTCAAAAATTTTAATAATATAGATAAAAAATATTTCAGTTTATTTAAATGTTCTTGAGGAATCAACTAAGTTTTCTGTACTTTATTGTTTAGTGAAAAAATACCATTAATGTTTCTTTTTGGTAATGAAGACGTTCATTTAGGAATCTAATCACATTTCAGTTGCCTGCTCTGTACAAGAATAATTAGAAAATGAAAAATATTGGTGTAGAATTAACAAGCCCAAATTGAGAAATTATACAATTACCAAAAATAATTAAGTTCCTAATTGATTTGGCAAGATTGTGTGAACTGCCTAAATTATTTATTAGTTTGTGGACTTGACACAAAGAGAAGATTAAATTCTTTAGGAACTTAATCACATTTTAATTTGAATAAACATACACTATATTATTTTTATTATACTTTTTAAAGATGGCAATAAAAACTGTATTCTTTCTTGCGCTGTAACCAGTTTTAAAAGGTTTAATAAGCTCTAAAAATTAGAATTATTAAAGAAAATTAATAAAATATAATAGGTTTGGTTCAAAGAATTATTAGACCAATTGAAGAAAATTTTCCACTCTTGCATTTCCTTTTAACAGAAGTTAATTATTCAAATGTAATGTGAGGTATTAAGTAAATATTTCTTTGAAAACTCTTTCCTTTGGATCCATGTTAAAGAAAGCTTTAGTAATTAACTTGAATGCTTGGTTTGTTTTTGTAATGATCTTGAAACATTGTGTTGCAGGTATATGCTGCTTATGAAACTGGCTTTGCAAGTGGAACTAGCCTTAAACTGCATGTCACTCCTGCAAATGACAAAAAGAAATTTTTGCCTTGTGGCTGTCATTTGAGCGAGAGAATGTTGATTGAGAGATGACTTCAAGCCTCTGCAGCTCAAAAATCCATGGAAGAAAGGTCATTTGTACGTTCGCCAAAAACATGATGTTTTGGCTGTTCTTGAACAGAGTGCTCGACATACTGCATATATCTAGCTTTGTTTTTCAACAGAAAACAAACAGTTTAATAATGTTAATAGTGCTTTAAATATAAATAAATTTGAAAATATTAGTTATTTAGATTGATATCTTTTAAAAAAGCAGTGGCAAACTGGTAAGCCACTCAGCTTAACAAAATTCTGAAAGAAGAATCTAGACGTTGTTTATTTTAGTAAAAGAGATGAGTTTAAGGACAAATGTGAAAAATGTATAGTTGACATTTCATTGAGAAATAATAACAAATTTTTGATTATAACAAAATCAAGTTGTAATTCAGTAATTTACTGATGTGGATAAACTAAATAATTACTTTTACCTCAGTATTATAAAAATTTATTGCTTTTGTTTATATTTACCTGTTATTCCTAGCTCTCAAGAGTTTGCTTCTGAATCTCAAAAAAATTACTGTTGTAGAAACTCATCCTCTCTCCTGCTATTTATAATTAGCCTTGAGTAGAAAGGGTGAGACTTTTCTTTATCAATTATTCAAAACTTGTGTCATTCTCGATTCTTCTCTGTGACACAACACTAAATCATTTTTGTCTGAAAAATAAAATGTTATTATTTCTCCAAATTAGTTTGGAATCGTTCAGGAAGATTGAAGAGGATTTCTCTCTTGTGTGAATTGGATATACTGTATCAGAAACTACTGTATATCTTCAAACTACAGTTATGGAGTGTTAAGAAAAATAACTTGAACTTTAAGAAGAGTGCAAAAATAACAATAATAATAATGATAAATAAAAATAATTTTTGCAGTGTAATAGATACAAACTTTGTTCTGAATTAAAAAGTGAAAAGTTAGCTTAAACATTTTTTTGACCTGATAGAGACAAGGATTGAGATCAAAACATTTGATCTGAAAAAGTATGACTGAGTGAATTTTGTTCAAGGTCATGAAATGCCCTTTTATTAGGTTAAAACTATTAAAAATTGGATATTCACTTCTGTATTGAACAGTTTAATGTATATACATTTAATATATTGAGCCGATTGCTCTACCATCAGAGATTATTTCTTTCACAGATTTCTCTTTTTATTTGAAATTATTTTAATTTATATATTGTATATTTGTAATATGATCAAACGAATTACACATGTAAAATAAATTGATGAATACATGTTTGTATTATAATTTTCAACACAACATTTAGATAACGGAAAACAACTAAATCATCATTTTTTGTAAATAGAGAAGAGACTACACAACAAAGTAATAGAATGTACTTCAACAAGATGATCAGAATTAAAACTAAAAATTCTCAATATTAAATGAGTGATTGCTTCGTAACATACCCAAAATATTTCTATAAAGCACTGAATATATGTATATTAAAAATATATTTGTGATAAATTTACACCAATATGTTGATAGCAAAAATCCTGTTAGAACAAAATATGAGAGTATCTACTAATAAGATATGCATTGCATTTACAGGCTATTTATTACTGTTACTGATTTGTGTTTGAAAAGAACATTTTATATGTACTATTTTAGTATCCAATGTATATAAATGCACTACATATTTTGTTACGTCTCATCTGCGTGTCAAAGGAGGTTGTGTTTGGCTCTGCTGTGGGGCAATAAAATGCTGATGTTGGAGAAATATATTTTTTTTATAGAACAAAACTGCTTGGAAGAACCCTTCACAATATACTTTTCTACAAAACCTCTATGAATTCAAAATCGGAAATGTAGATCGACAACTAAGGGAAGGGGTACTAATTTGAAAAGGGAAAGTGCTTGAATCCATGCTAATTTTCATTTGTATGAATCAGACAATTAGTTTCATTCTCTTTTTAAATTAGTGGATAAATATTTCAGATTTTTTTTATTTAAAGGAACCAAGAACAAAAAATGACTGCTCTGACTTTTATTTTTAATGAGAGTCATAAGTAATTTTAATTTCTTGGATAATGTTATGTAACGCTGCAGTAAAAAGCCACAAAAATACATTTTGTGGGTCCTTAAATTTTTCAAAAATGGATTTGCCTTGATTGTTTACATAGTTTATTACTTTCCTATATATGCAGTGCCAGCTCTAGATATGGGTGAACAGGGGGGTGGCGAGGTCCTGCAAGTTAAGAGGCTTGATGATGTGACTGAGAGTAAAAAAAAATTATTCTTTGTAAAAATTGTTATCGTAATTTCGTTAACAGTAATTCGTAAACTGTTATTGTAATTCGCGGTAACTCGTCTAATGTTTCATAACATTTTCAAATAATTTATTAACTGAATTATTTATAGTCATTTTTTTATAAAGAGTAATAAGATATTAAGGGGGAAGGGAGGAGGTTCAGCATTGCCCCAGGTCCAAAACTGTTTCAAATAATCCTTTTAGAATCAATAGTAATTTAGATAAATTCCACGCCATCCATACTTCAAATGCCACGATATTATAGGATCTTCAAACATATTAATATTATTATTTTGTCACTCACAAATCTATATCGAGCCCAGAGGGGCGTGCAATGCACCTACTAATAACTAGTTTTGATAGAAATTATCGTCATTAGCTTGTGGTAAGAATTCAACTATTATGATACCTTCTGATACAATAGACTCCTCCTCAGCACAAGAGGTAGGAAGGAGAGTTTGTGAATGGTGCAGTAGTTGCACGTTACCTCTTACACATTATCTTGAAAAATGATTCTGCGGGTTGCCTTGGCAGAACCCTATCTTTTCGGAGTCGCTAATGAATGCACTTGTGGTCAGGTTTTCCACTATGACTAAGTGGATATCAGTAGTGGTGTGGCAGAATACCACAAAACTAGACTTATAACGTGCACCGCAGATACCAATGGCTGGCTTTGATAGAGCTGGTCCGCAGTAGTTTGTGAAAAGAATTAAACTTTTTTGATACGTTCTGATATGATAAGACTCCTTTTCATTACTAACCCCTCAATTGTGGATGATGCACAAGCCGCGAGTCTGTTGCGCATATTTAATTGGAGTTTTAAAAAAAATTTTTCCCCTAATCTAATCAATTAAATTATTTTTTTTAATTCTAACTAATTACGCATTGTGACTTCTTAATTTGTTCACATTTTTTAATTTAATATGGTAATATTTTAATGGTTTAGTACAAGACTGAATAAAAGGAGTTATTTCAGCAAAGTAAAATTTTAAAAATTAATATCAGCATATGTGATGTATAGTTTCTGTCAATTAAATTTTACTTGATAATTTTGCATTCATGTCCATCAAACATGTTTTATTATAGAAAAGATGCATGCCTCAGCAACTGATTGCTGATATTCTCTAACTTTGTAGTCAAGTTTTTTGTTATTATTTTATAGTAGTATGTTACATTTAAATTGAGTTATTCCAATTCAATCATACAGTTTCATTTCTAGAGATCTCCATGAGTTAAATTTTGGTGGCTATTCAATCTGTAATATTCAAAGTTGTTTTGTTTCATAACCTACAGTAGCTATTGAATATGAAATTTATGTGTCTTTAAAATTTTAGTTCATAAGACTAAACCAAAGTTACACGAAGCATTCAAAAATTTTAATAATATAGATAAAAAATATTTCAGTTTATTTAAATGTTCTTGAGGAATCAACTAAGTTTTCTGTACTTTATTGTTTAGTGAAAAAATACCATTAATGTTTCTTTTTGGTAATGAAGACGTTCATTTAGGAATCTAATCACATTTCAGTTGCCTGCTCTGTACAAGAATAATTAGAAAATGAAAAATATTGGTGTAGAATTAACAAGCCCAAATTGAGAAATTATACAATTACCAAAAATAATTAAGTTCCTAATTGATTTGGCAAGATTGTGTGAACTGCCTAAATTATTTATTAGTTTGTGGACTTGACACAAAGAGAAGATTAAATTCTTTAGGAACTTAATCACATTTTAATTTGAATAAACATACACTATATTATTTTTATTATACTTTTTAAAGATGGCAATAAAAACTGTATTCTTTCTTGCGCTGTAACCAGTTTTAAAAGGTTTAATAAGCTCTAAAAATTAGAATTATTAAAGAAAATTAATAAAATATAATAGGTTTGGTTCAAAGAATTATTAGACCAATTGAAGAAAATTTTCCACTCTTGCATTTCCTTTTAACAGAAGTTAATTATTCAAATGTAATGTGAGGTATTAAGTAAATATTTCTTTGAAAACTCTTTCCTTTGGATCCATGTTAAAGAAAGCTTTAGTAATTAACTTGAATGCTTGGTTTGTTTTTGTAATGATCTTGAAACATTGTGTTGCAGGTATATGCTGCTTATGAAACTGGCTTTGCAAGTGGAACTAGCCTTAAACTGCATGTCACTCCTGCAAATGACAAAAAGAAATTTTTGCCTTGTGGCTGTCATTTGAGCGAGAGAATGTTGATTGAGAGATGACTTCAAGCCTCTGCAGCTCAAAAATCCATGGAAGAAAGGTCATTTGTACGTTCGCCAAAAACATGATGTTTTGGCTGTTCTTGAACAGAGTGCTCGACATACTGCATATATCTAGCTTTGTTTTTCAACAGAAAACAAACAGTTTAATAATGTTAATAGTGCTTTAAATATAAATAAATTTGAAAATATTAGTTATTTAGATTGATATCTTTTAAAAAAGCAGTGGCAAACTGGTAAGCCACTCAGCTTAACAAAATTCTGAAAGAAGAATCTAGACGTTGTTTATTTTAGTAAAAGAGATGAGTTTAAGGACAAATGTGAAAAATGTATAGTTGACATTTCATTGAGAAATAATAACAAATTTTTGATTATAACAAAATCAAGTTGTAATTCAGTAATTTACTGATGTGGATAAACTAAATAATTACTTTTACCTCAGTATTATAAAAATTTATTGCTTTTGTTTATATTTACCTGTTATTCCTAGCTCTCAAGAGTTTGCTTCTGAATCTCAAAAAAATTACTGTTGTAGAAACTCATCCTCTCTCCTGCTATTTATAATTAGCCTTGAGTAGAAAGGGTGAGACTTTTCTTTATCAATTATTCAAAACTTGTGTCATTCTCGATTCTTCTCTGTGACACAACACTAAATCATTTTTGTCTGAAAAATAAAATGTTATTATTTCTCCAAATTAGTTTGGAATCGTTCAGGAAGATTGAAGAGGATTTCTCTCTTGTGTGAATTGGATATACTGTATCAGAAACTACTGTATATCTTCAAACTACAGTTATGGAGTGTTAAGAAAAATAACTTGAACTTTAAGAAGAGTGCAAAAATAACAATAATAATAATGATAAATAAAAATAATTTTTGCAGTGTAATAGATACAAACTTTGTTCTGAATTAAAAAGTGAAAAGTTAGCTTAAACATTTTTTTGACCTGATAGAGACAAGGATTGAGATCAAAACATTTGATCTGAAAAAGTATGACTGAGTGAATTTTGTTCAAGGTCATGAAATGCCCTTTTATTAGGTTAAAACTATTAAAAATTGGATATTCACTTCTGTATTGAACAGTTTAATGTATATACATTTAATATATTGAGCCGATTGCTCTACCATCAGAGATTATTTCTTTCACAGATTTCTCTTTTTATTTGAAATTATTTTAATTTATATATTGTATATTTGTAATATGATCAAACGAATTACACATGTAAAATAAATTGATGAATACATGTTTGTATTATAATTTTCAACACAACATTTAGATAACGGAAAACAACTAAATCATCATTTTTTGTAAATAGAGAAGAGACTACACAACAAAGTAATAGAATGTACTTCAACAAGATGATCAGAATTAAAACTAAAAATTCTCAATATTAAATGAGTGATTGCTTCGTAACATACCCAAAATATTTCTATAAAGCACTGAATATATGTATATTAAAAATATATTTGTGATAAATTTACACCAATATGTTGATAGCAAAAATCCTGTTAGAACAAAATATGAGAGTATCTACTAATAAGATATGCATTGCATTTACAGGCTATTTATTACTGTTACTGATTTGTGTTTGAAAAGAACATTTTATATGTACTATTTTAGTATCCAATGTATATAAATGCACTACATATTTTGTTACGTCTCATCTGCGTGTCAAAGGAGGTTGTGTTTGGCTCTGCTGTGGGGCAATAAAATGCTGATGTTGGAGAAATATATTTTTTTTATAGAACAAAACTGCTTGGAAGAACCCTTCACAATATACTTTTCTACAAAACCTCTATGAATTCAAAATCGGAAATGTAGATCGACAACTAAGGGAAGGGGTACTAATTTGAAAAGGGAAAGTGCTTGAATCCATGCTAATTTTCATTTGTATGAATCAGACAATTAGTTTCATTCTCTTTTTAAATTAGTGGATAAATATTTCAGATTTTTTTTATTTAAAGGAACCAAGAACAAAAAATGACTGCTCTGACTTTTATTTTTAATGAGAGTCATAAGTAATTTTAATTTCTTGGATAATGTTATGTAACGCTGCAGTAAAAAGCCACAAAAATACATTTTGTGGGTCCTTAAATTTTTCAAAAATGGATTTGCCTTGATTGTTTACATAGTTTATTACTTTCCTATATATGCAGTGCCAGCTCTAGATATGGGTGAACAGGGGGGTGGCGAGGTCCTGCAAGTTAAGAGGCTTGATGATGTGACTGAGAGTAAAAAAAAATTATTCTTTGTAAAAATTGTTATCGTAATTTCGTTAACAGTAATTCGTAAACTGTTATTGTAATTCGCGGTAACTCGTCTAATGTTTCATAACATTTTCAAATAATTTATTAACTGAATTATTTATAGTCATTTTTTTATAAAGAGTAATAAGATATTAAGGGGGAAGGGAGGAGGTTCAGCATTGCCCCAGGTCCAAAACTGTTTCAAATAATCCTTTTAGAATCAATAGTAATTTAGATAAATTCCACGCCATCCATACTTCAAATGCCACGATATTATAGGATCTTCAAACATATTAATATTATTATTTTGTCACTCACAAATCTATATCGAGCCCAGAGGGGCGTGCAATGCACCTACTAATAACTAGTTTTGATAGAAATTATCGTCATTAGCTTGTGGTAAGAATTCAACTATTATGATACCTTCTGATACAATAGACTCCTCCTCAGCACAAGAGGTAGGAAGGAGAGTTTGTGAATGGTGCAGTAGTTGCACGTTACCTCTTACACATTATCTTGAAAAATGATTCTGCGGGTTGCCTTGGCAGAACCCTATCTTTTCGGAGTCGCTAATGAATGCACTTGTGGTCAGGTTTTCCACTATGACTAAGTGGATATCAGTAGTGGTGTGGCAGAATACCACAAAACTAGACTTATAACGTGCACCGCAGATACCAATGGCTGGCTTTGATAGAGCTGGTCCGCAGTAGTTTGTGAAAAGAATTAAACTTTTTTGATACGTTCTGATATGATAAGACTCCTTTTCATTACTAACCCCTCAATTGTGGATGATGCACAAGCCGCGAGTCTGTTGCGCATATTTAATTGGAGTTTTAAAAAAAATTTTTCCCCTAATCTAATCAATTAAATTATTTTTTTTAATTCTAACTAATTACGCATTGTGACTTCTTAATTTGTTCACATTTTTTAATTTAATATGGTAATATTTTAATGGTTTAGTACAAGACTGAATAAAAGGAGTTATTTCAGCAAAGTAAAATTTTAAAAATTAATATCAGCATATGTGATGTATAGTTTCTGTCAATTAAATTTTACTTGATAATTTTGCATTCATGTCCATCAAACATGTTTTATTATAGAAAAGATGCATGCCTCAGCAACTGATTGCTGATATTCTCTAACTTTGTAGTCAAGTTTTTTGTTATTATTTTATAGTAGTATGTTACATTTAAATTGAGTTATTCCAATTCAATCATACAGTTTCATTTCTAGAGATCTCCATGAGTTAAATTTTGGTGGCTATTCAATCTGTAATATTCAAAGTTGTTTTGTTTCATAACCTACAGTAGCTATTGAATATGAAATTTATGTGTCTTTAAAATTTTAGTTCATAAGACTAAACCAAAGTTACACGAAGCATTCAAAAATTTTAATAATATAGATAAAAAATATTTCAGTTTATTTAAATGTTCTTGAGGAATCAACTAAGTTTTCTGTACTTTATTGTTTAGTGAAAAAATACCATTAATGTTTCTTTTTGGTAATGAAGACGTTCATTTAGGAATCTAATCACATTTCAGTTGCCTGCTCTGTACAAGAATAATTAGAAAATGAAAAATATTGGTGTAGAATTAACAAGCCCAAATTGAGAAATTATACAATTACCAAAAATAATTAAGTTCCTAATTGATTTGGCAAGATTGTGTGAACTGCCTAAATTATTTATTAGTTTGTGGACTTGACACAAAGAGAAGATTAAATTCTTTAGGAACTTAATCACATTTTAATTTGAATAAACATACACTATATTATTTTTATTATACTTTTTAAAGATGGCAATAAAAACTGTATTCTTTCTTGCGCTGTAACCAGTTTTAAAAGGTTTAATAAGCTCTAAAAATTAGAATTATTAAAGAAAATTAATAAAATATAATAGGTTTGGTTCAAAGAATTATTAGACCAATTGAAGAAAATTTTCCACTCTTGCATTTCCTTTTAACAGAAGTTAATTATTCAAATGTAATGTGAGGTATTAAGTAAATATTTCTTTGAAAACTCTTTCCTTTGGATCCATGTTAAAGAAAGCTTTAGTAATTAACTTGAATGCTTGGTTTGTTTTTGTAATGATCTTGAAACATTGTGTTGCAGGTATATGCTGCTTATGAAACTGGCTTTGCAAGTGGAACTAGCCTTAAACTGCATGTCACTCCTGCAAATGACAAAAAGAAATTTTTGCCTTGTGGCTGTCATTTGAGCGAGAGAATGTTGATTGAGAGATGACTTCAAGCCTCTGCAGCTCAAAAATCCATGGAAGAAAGGTCATTTGTACGTTCGCCAAAAACATGATGTTTTGGCTGTTCTTGAACAGAGTGCTCGACATACTGCATATATCTAGCTTTGTTTTTCAACAGAAAACAAACAGTTTAATAATGTTAATAGTGCTTTAAATATAAATAAATTTGAAAATATTAGTTATTTAGATTGATATCTTTTAAAAAAGCAGTGGCAAACTGGTAAGCCACTCAGCTTAACAAAATTCTGAAAGAAGAATCTAGACGTTGTTTATTTTAGTAAAAGAGATGAGTTTAAGGACAAATGTGAAAAATGTATAGTTGACATTTCATTGAGAAATAATAACAAATTTTTGATTATAACAAAATCAAGTTGTAATTCAGTAATTTACTGATGTGGATAAACTAAATAATTACTTTTACCTCAGTATTATAAAAATTTATTGCTTTTGTTTATATTTACCTGTTATTCCTAGCTCTCAAGAGTTTGCTTCTGAATCTCAAAAAAATTACTGTTGTAGAAACTCATCCTCTCTCCTGCTATTTATAATTAGCCTTGAGTAGAAAGGGTGAGACTTTTCTTTATCAATTATTCAAAACTTGTGTCATTCTCGATTCTTCTCTGTGACACAACACTAAATCATTTTTGTCTGAAAAATAAAATGTTATTATTTCTCCAAATTAGTTTGGAATCGTTCAGGAAGATTGAAGAGGATTTCTCTCTTGTGTGAATTGGATATACTGTATCAGAAACTACTGTATATCTTCAAACTACAGTTATGGAGTGTTAAGAAAAATAACTTGAACTTTAAGAAGAGTGCAAAAATAACAATAATAATAATGATAAATAAAAATAATTTTTGCAGTGTAATAGATACAAACTTTGTTCTGAATTAAAAAGTGAAAAGTTAGCTTAAACATTTTTTTGACCTGATAGAGACAAGGATTGAGATCAAAACATTTGATCTGAAAAAGTATGACTGAGTGAATTTTGTTCAAGGTCATGAAATGCCCTTTTATTAGGTTAAAACTATTAAAAATTGGATATTCACTTCTGTATTGAACAGTTTAATGTATATACATTTAATATATTGAGCCGATTGCTCTACCATCAGAGATTATTTCTTTCACAGATTTCTCTTTTTATTTGAAATTATTTTAATTTATATATTGTATATTTGTAATATGATCAAACGAATTACACATGTAAAATAAATTGATGAATACATGTTTGTATTATAATTTTCAACACAACATTTAGATAACGGAAAACAACTAAATCATCATTTTTTGTAAATAGAGAAGAGACTACACAACAAAGTAATAGAATGTACTTCAACAAGATGATCAGAATTAAAACTAAAAATTCTCAATATTAAATGAGTGATTGCTTCGTAACATACCCAAAATATTTCTATAAAGCACTGAATATATGTATATTAAAAATATATTTGTGATAAATTTACACCAATATGTTGATAGCAAAAATCCTGTTAGAACAAAATATGAGAGTATCTACTAATAAGATATGCATTGCATTTACAGGCTATTTATTACTGTTACTGATTTGTGTTTGAAAAGAACATTTTATATGTACTATTTTAGTATCCAATGTATATAAATGCACTACATATTTTGTTACGTCTCATCTGCGTGTCAAAGGAGGTTGTGTTTGGCTCTGCTGTGGGGCAATAAAATGCTGATGTTGGAGAAATATATTTTTTTTATAGAACAAAACTGCTTGGAAGAACCCTTCACAATATACTTTTCTACAAAACCTCTATGAATTCAAAATCGGAAATGTAGATCGACAACTAAGGGAAGGGGTACTAATTTGAAAAGGGAAAGTGCTTGAATCCATGCTAATTTTCATTTGTATGAATCAGACAATTAGTTTCATTCTCTTTTTAAATTAGTGGATAAATATTTCAGATTTTTTTTATTTAAAGGAACCAAGAACAAAAAATGACTGCTCTGACTTTTATTTTTAATGAGAGTCATAAGTAATTTTAATTTCTTGGATAATGTTATGTAACGCTGCAGTAAAAAGCCACAAAAATACATTTTGTGGGTCCTTAAATTTTTCAAAAATGGATTTGCCTTGATTGTTTACATAGTTTATTACTTTCCTATATATGCAGTGCCAGCTCTAGATATGGGTGAACAGGGGGGTGGCGAGGTCCTGCAAGTTAAGAGGCTTGATGATGTGACTGAGAGTAAAAAAAAATTATTCTTTGTAAAAATTGTTATCGTAATTTCGTTAACAGTAATTCGTAAACTGTTATTGTAATTCGCGGTAACTCGTCTAATGTTTCATAACATTTTCAAATAATTTATTAACTGAATTATTTATAGTCATTTTTTTATAAAGAGTAATAAGATATTAAGGGGGAAGGGAGGAGGTTCAGCATTGCCCCAGGTCCAAAACTGTTTCAAATAATCCTTTTAGAATCAATAGTAATTTAGATAAATTCCACGCCATCCATACTTCAAATGCCACGATATTATAGGATCTTCAAACATATTAATATTATTATTTTGTCACTCACAAATCTATATCGAGCCCAGAGGGGCGTGCAATGCACCTACTAATAACTAGTTTTGATAGAAATTATCGTCATTAGCTTGTGGTAAGAATTCAACTATTATGATACCTTCTGATACAATAGACTCCTCCTCAGCACAAGAGGTAGGAAGGAGAGTTTGTGAATGGTGCAGTAGTTGCACGTTACCTCTTACACATTATCTTGAAAAATGATTCTGCGGGTTGCCTTGGCAGAACCCTATCTTTTCGGAGTCGCTAATGAATGCACTTGTGGTCAGGTTTTCCACTATGACTAAGTGGATATCAGTAGTGGTGTGGCAGAATACCACAAAACTAGACTTATAACGTGCACCGCAGATACCAATGGCTGGCTTTGATAGAGCTGGTCCGCAGTAGTTTGTGAAAAGAATTAAACTTTTTTGATACGTTCTGATATGATAAGACTCCTTTTCATTACTAACCCCTCAATTGTGGATGATGCACAAGCCGCGAGTCTGTTGCGCATATTTAATTGGAGTTTTAAAAAAAATTTTTCCCCTAATCTAATCAATTAAATTATTTTTTTTAATTCTAACTAATTACGCATTGTGACTTCTTAATTTGTTCACATTTTTTAATTTAATATGGTAATATTTTAATGGTTTAGTACAAGACTGAATAAAAGGAGTTATTTCAGCAAAGTAAAATTTTAAAAATTAATATCAGCATATGTGATGTATAGTTTCTGTCAATTAAATTTTACTTGATAATTTTGCATTCATGTCCATCAAACATGTTTTATTATAGAAAAGATGCATGCCTCAGCAACTGATTGCTGATATTCTCTAACTTTGTAGTCAAGTTTTTTGTTATTATTTTATAGTAGTATGTTACATTTAAATTGAGTTATTCCAATTCAATCATACAGTTTCATTTCTAGAGATCTCCATGAGTTAAATTTTGGTGGCTATTCAATCTGTAATATTCAAAGTTGTTTTGTTTCATAACCTACAGTAGCTATTGAATATGAAATTTATGTGTCTTTAAAATTTTAGTTCATAAGACTAAACCAAAGTTACACGAAGCATTCAAAAATTTTAATAATATAGATAAAAAATATTTCAGTTTATTTAAATGTTCTTGAGGAATCAACTAAGTTTTCTGTACTTTATTGTTTAGTGAAAAAATACCATTAATGTTTCTTTTTGGTAATGAAGACGTTCATTTAGGAATCTAATCACATTTCAGTTGCCTGCTCTGTACAAGAATAATTAGAAAATGAAAAATATTGGTGTAGAATTAACAAGCCCAAATTGAGAAATTATACAATTACCAAAAATAATTAAGTTCCTAATTGATTTGGCAAGATTGTGTGAACTGCCTAAATTATTTATTAGTTTGTGGACTTGACACAAAGAGAAGATTAAATTCTTTAGGAACTTAATCACATTTTAATTTGAATAAACATACACTATATTATTTTTATTATACTTTTTAAAGATGGCAATAAAAACTGTATTCTTTCTTGCGCTGTAACCAGTTTTAAAAGGTTTAATAAGCTCTAAAAATTAGAATTATTAAAGAAAATTAATAAAATATAATAGGTTTGGTTCAAAGAATTATTAGACCAATTGAAGAAAATTTTCCACTCTTGCATTTCCTTTTAACAGAAGTTAATTATTCAAATGTAATGTGAGGTATTAAGTAAATATTTCTTTGAAAACTCTTTCCTTTGGATCCATGTTAAAGAAAGCTTTAGTAATTAACTTGAATGCTTGGTTTGTTTTTGTAATGATCTTGAAACATTGTGTTGCAGGTATATGCTGCTTATGAAACTGGCTTTGCAAGTGGAACTAGCCTTAAACTGCATGTCACTCCTGCAAATGACAAAAAGAAATTTTTGCCTTGTGGCTGTCATTTGAGCGAGAGAATGTTGATTGAGAGATGACTTCAAGCCTCTGCAGCTCAAAAATCCATGGAAGAAAGGTCATTTGTACGTTCGCCAAAAACATGATGTTTTGGCTGTTCTTGAACAGAGTGCTCGACATACTGCATATATCTAGCTTTGTTTTTCAACAGAAAACAAACAGTTTAATAATGTTAATAGTGCTTTAAATATAAATAAATTTGAAAATATTAGTTATTTAGATTGATATCTTTTAAAAAAGCAGTGGCAAACTGGTAAGCCACTCAGCTTAACAAAATTCTGAAAGAAGAATCTAGACGTTGTTTATTTTAGTAAAAGAGATGAGTTTAAGGACAAATGTGAAAAATGTATAGTTGACATTTCATTGAGAAATAATAACAAATTTTTGATTATAACAAAATCAAGTTGTAATTCAGTAATTTACTGATGTGGATAAACTAAATAATTACTTTTACCTCAGTATTATAAAAATTTATTGCTTTTGTTTATATTTACCTGTTATTCCTAGCTCTCAAGAGTTTGCTTCTGAATCTCAAAAAAATTACTGTTGTAGAAACTCATCCTCTCTCCTGCTATTTATAATTAGCCTTGAGTAGAAAGGGTGAGACTTTTCTTTATCAATTATTCAAAACTTGTGTCATTCTCGATTCTTCTCTGTGACACAACACTAAATCATTTTTGTCTGAAAAATAAAATGTTATTATTTCTCCAAATTAGTTTGGAATCGTTCAGGAAGATTGAAGAGGATTTCTCTCTTGTGTGAATTGGATATACTGTATCAGAAACTACTGTATATCTTCAAACTACAGTTATGGAGTGTTAAGAAAAATAACTTGAACTTTAAGAAGAGTGCAAAAATAACAATAATAATAATGATAAATAAAAATAATTTTTGCAGTGTAATAGATACAAACTTTGTTCTGAATTAAAAAGTGAAAAGTTAGCTTAAACATTTTTTTGACCTGATAGAGACAAGGATTGAGATCAAAACATTTGATCTGAAAAAGTATGACTGAGTGAATTTTGTTCAAGGTCATGAAATGCCCTTTTATTAGGTTAAAACTATTAAAAATTGGATATTCACTTCTGTATTGAACAGTTTAATGTATATACATTTAATATATTGAGCCGATTGCTCTACCATCAGAGATTATTTCTTTCACAGATTTCTCTTTTTATTTGAAATTATTTTAATTTATATATTGTATATTTGTAATATGATCAAACGAATTACACATGTAAAATAAATTGATGAATACATGTTTGTATTATAATTTTCAACACAACATTTAGATAACGGAAAACAACTAAATCATCATTTTTTGTAAATAGAGAAGAGACTACACAACAAAGTAATAGAATGTACTTCAACAAGATGATCAGAATTAAAACTAAAAATTCTCAATATTAAATGAGTGATTGCTTCGTAACATACCCAAAATATTTCTATAAAGCACTGAATATATGTATATTAAAAATATATTTGTGATAAATTTACACCAATATGTTGATAGCAAAAATCCTGTTAGAACAAAATATGAGAGTATCTACTAATAAGATATGCATTGCATTTACAGGCTATTTATTACTGTTACTGATTTGTGTTTGAAAAGAACATTTTATATGTACTATTTTAGTATCCAATGTATATAAATGCACTACATATTTTGTTACGTCTCATCTGCGTGTCAAAGGAGGTTGTGTTTGGCTCTGCTGTGGGGCAATAAAATGCTGATGTTGGAGAAATATATTTTTTTTATAGAACAAAACTGCTTGGAAGAACCCTTCACAATATACTTTTCTACAAAACCTCTATGAATTCAAAATCGGAAATGTAGATCGACAACTAAGGGAAGGGGTACTAATTTGAAAAGGGAAAGTGCTTGAATCCATGCTAATTTTCATTTGTATGAATCAGACAATTAGTTTCATTCTCTTTTTAAATTAGTGGATAAATATTTCAGATTTTTTTTATTTAAAGGAACCAAGAACAAAAAATGACTGCTCTGACTTTTATTTTTAATGAGAGTCATAAGTAATTTTAATTTCTTGGATAATGTTATGTAACGCTGCAGTAAAAAGCCACAAAAATACATTTTGTGGGTCCTTAAATTTTTCAAAAATGGATTTGCCTTGATTGTTTACATAGTTTATTACTTTCCTATATATGCAGTGCCAGCTCTAGATATGGGTGAACAGGGGGGTGGCGAGGTCCTGCAAGTTAAGAGGCTTGATGATGTGACTGAGAGTAAAAAAAAATTATTCTTTGTAAAAATTGTTATCGTAATTTCGTTAACAGTAATTCGTAAACTGTTATTGTAATTCGCGGTAACTCGTCTAATGTTTCATAACATTTTCAAATAATTTATTAACTGAATTATTTATAGTCATTTTTTTATAAAGAGTAATAAGATATTAAGGGGGAAGGGAGGAGGTTCAGCATTGCCCCAGGTCCAAAACTGTTTCAAATAATCCTTTTAGAATCAATAGTAATTTAGATAAATTCCATGCCATCCATACTTCAAATGCCACGATATTATAGGATCTTCAAACATATTAATATTATTATTTTGTCACTCACAAATCTATATCGAGCCCAGAGGGGCGTGCAATGCACCTACTAATAACTAGTTTTGATAGAAATTATCGTCATTAGCTTGTGGTAAGAATTCAACTATTATGATACCTTCTGATACAATAGACTCCTCCTCAGCACAAGAGGTAGGAAGGAGAGTTTGTGAATGGTGCAGTAGTTGCACGTTACCTCTTACACATTATCTTGAAAAATGATTCTGCGGGTTGCCTTGGCAGAACCCTATCTTTTCGGAGTCGCTAATGAATGCACTTGTGGTCAGGTTTTCCACTATGACTAAGTGGATATCAGTAGTGGTGTGGCAGAATACCACAAAACTAGACTTATAACGTGCACCGCAGATACCAATGGCTGGCTTTGATAGAGCTGGTCCGCAGTAGTTTGTGAAAAGAATTAAACTTTTTTGATACGTTCTGATATGATAAGACTCCTTTTCATTACTAACCCCTCAATTGTGGATGATGCACAAGCCGCGAGTCTGTTGCGCATATTTAATTGGAGTTTTAAAAAAAATTTTTCCCCTAATCTAATCAATTAAATTATTTTTTTTAATTCTAACTAATTACGCATTGTGACTTCTTAATTTGTTCACATTTTTTAATTTAATATGGTAATATTTTAATGGTTTAGTACAAGACTGAATAAAAGGAGTTATTTCAGCAAAGTAAAATTTTAAAAATTAATATCAGCATATGTGATGTATAGTTTCTGTCAATTAAATTTTACTTGATAATTTTGCATTCATGTCCATCAAACATGTTTTATTATAGAAAAGATGCATGCCTCAGCAACTGATTGCTGATATTCTCTAACTTTGTAGTCAAGTTTTTTGTTATTATTTTATAGTAGTATGTTACATTTAAATTGAGTTATTCCAATTCAATCATACAGTTTCATTTCTAGAGATCTCCATGAGTTAAATTTTGGTGGCTATTCAATCTGTAATATTCAAAGTTGTTTTGTTTCATAACCTACAGTAGCTATTGAATATGAAATTTATGTGTCTTTAAAATTTTAGTTCATAAGACTAAACCAAAGTTACACGAAGCATTCAAAAATTTTAATAATATAGATAAAAAATATTTCAGTTTATTTAAATGTTCTTGAGGAATCAACTAAGTTTTCTGTACTTTATTGTTTAGTGAAAAAATACCATTAATGTTTCTTTTTGGTAATGAAGACGTTCATTTAGGAATCTAATCACATTTCAGTTGCCTGCTCTGTACAAGAATAATTAGAAAATGAAAAATATTGGTGTAGAATTAACAAGCCCAAATTGAGAAATTATACAATTACCAAAAATAATTAAGTTCCTAATTGATTTGGCAAGATTGTGTGAACTGCCTAAATTATTTATTAGTTTGTGGACTTGACACAAAGAGAAGATTAA
Organism: Gryllus longicercus; assembly: GCA_038098605.1. NCBI lineage: Eukaryota > Metazoa > Arthropoda > Insecta > Orthoptera > Gryllidae > Gryllus > Gryllus longicercus. The sequence continues at coordinate 74,293 of JAZDUA010001318.1, read as the reverse complement.
ATTCTTTAGGAACTTAATCACATTTTAATTTGAATAAACATACACTATATTATTTTTATTATACTTTTTAAAGATGGCAATAAAAACTGTATTCTTTCTTGCGCTGTAACCAGTTTTAAAAGGTTTAATAAGCTCTAAAAATTAGAATTATTAAAGAAAATTAATAAAATATAATAGGTTTGGTTCAAAGAATTATTAGACCAATTGAAGAAAATTTTCCACTCTTGCATTTCCTTTTAACAGAAGTTAATTATTCAAATGTAATGTGAGGTATTAAGTAAATATTTCTTTGAAAACTCTTTCCTTTGGATCCATGTTAAAGAAAGCTTTAGTAATTAACTTGAATGCTTGGTTTGTTTTTGTAATGATCTTGAAACATTGTGTTGCAGGTATATGCTGCTTATGAAACTGGCTTTGCAAGTGGAACTAGCCTTAAACTGCATGTCACTCCTGCAAATGACAAAAAGAAATTTTTGCCTTGTGGCTGTCATTTGAGCGAGAGAATGTTGATTGAGAGATGACTTCAAGCCTCTGCAGCTCAAAAATCCATGGAAGAAAGGTCATTTGTACGTTCGCCAAAAACATGATGTTTTGGCTGTTCTTGAACAGAGTGCTCGACATACTGCATATATCTAGCTTTGTTTTTCAACAGAAAACAAACAGTTTAATAATGTTAATAGTGCTTTAAATATAAATAAATTTGAAAATATTAGTTATTTAGATTGATATCTTTTAAAAAAGCAGTGGCAAACTGGTAAGCCACTCAGCTTAACAAAATTCTGAAAGAAGAATCTAGACGTTGTTTATTTTAGTAAAAGAGATGAGTTTAAGGACAAATGTGAAAAATGTATAGTTGACATTTCATTGAGAAATAATAACAAATTTTTGATTATAACAAAATCAAGTTGTAATTCAGTAATTTACTGATGTGGATAAACTAAATAATTACTTTTACCTCAGTATTATAAAAATTTATTGCTTTTGTTTATATTTACCTGTTATTCCTAGCTCTCAAGAGTTTGCTTCTGAATCTCAAAAAAATTACTGTTGTAGAAACTCATCCTCTCTCCTGCTATTTATAATTAGCCTTGAGTAGAAAGGGTGAGACTTTTCTTTATCAATTATTCAAAACTTGTGTCATTCTCGATTCTTCTCTGTGACACAACACTAAATCATTTTTGTCTGAAAAATAAAATGTTATTATTTCTCCAAATTAGTTTGGAATCGTTCAGGAAGATTGAAGAGGATTTCTCTCTTGTGTGAATTGGATATACTGTATCAGAAACTACTGTATATCTTCAAACTACAGTTATGGAGTGTTAAGAAAAATAACTTGAACTTTAAGAAGAGTGCAAAAATAACAATAATAATAATGATAAATAAAAATAATTTTTGCAGTGTAATAGATACAAACTTTGTTCTGAATTAAAAAGTGAAAAGTTAGCTTAAACATTTTTTTGACCTGATAGAGACAAGGATTGAGATCAAAACATTTGATCTGAAAAAGTATGACTGAGTGAATTTTGTTCAAGGTCATGAAATGCCCTTTTATTAGGTTAAAACTATTAAAAATTGGATATTCACTTCTGTATTGAACAGTTTAATGTATATACATTTAATATATTGAGCCGATTGCTCTACCATCAGAGATTATTTCTTTCACAGATTTCTCTTTTTATTTGAAATTATTTTAATTTATATATTGTATATTTGTAATATGATCAAACGAATTACACATGTAAAATAAATTGATGAATACATGTTTGTATTATAATTTTCAACACAACATTTAGATAACGGAAAACAACTAAATCATCATTTTTTGTAAATAGAGAAGAGACTACACAACAAAGTAATAGAATGTACTTCAACAAGATGATCAGAATTAAAACTAAAAATTCTCAATATTAAATGAGTGATTGCTTCGTAACATACCCAAAATATTTCTATAAAGCACTGAATATATGTATATTAAAAATATATTTGTGATAAATTTACACCAATATGTTGATAGCAAAAATCCTGTTAGAACAAAATATGAGAGTATCTACTAATAAGATATGCATTGCATTTACAGGCTATTTATTACTGTTACTGATTTGTGTTTGAAAAGAACATTTTATATGTACTATTTTAGTATCCAATGTATATAAATGCACTACATATTTTGTTACGTCTCATCTGCGTGTCAAAGGAGGTTGTGTTTGGCTCTGCTGTGGGGCAATAAAATGCTGATGTTGGAGAAATATATTTTTTTTATAGAACAAAACTGCTTGGAAGAACCCTTCACAATATACTTTTCTACAAAACCTCTATGAATTCAAAATCGGAAATGTAGATCGACAACTAAGGGAAGGGGTACTAATTTGAAAAGGGAAAGTGCTTGAATCCATGCTAATTTTCATTTGTATGAATCAGACAATTAGTTTCATTCTCTTTTTAAATTAGTGGATAAATATTTCAGATTTTTTTTATTTAAAGGAACCAAGAACAAAAAATGACTGCTCTGACTTTTATTTTTAATGAGAGTCATAAGTAATTTTAATTTCTTGGATAATGTTATGTAACGCTGCAGTAAAAAGCCACAAAAATACATTTTGTGGGTCCTTAAATTTTTCAAAAATGGATTTGCCTTGATTGTTTACATAGTTTATTACTTTCCTATATATGCAGTGCCAGCTCTAGATATGGGTGAACAGGGGGGTGGCGAGGTCCTGCAAGTTAAGAGGCTTGATGATGTGACTGAGAGTAAAAAAAAATTATTCTTTGTAAAAATTGTTATCGTAATTTCGTTAACAGTAATTCGTAAACTGTTATTGTAATTCGCGGTAACTCGTCTAATGTTTCATAACATTTTCAAATAATTTATTAACTGAATTATTTATAGTCATTTTTTTATAAAGAGTAATAAGATATTAAGGGGGAAGGGAGGAGGTTCAGCATTGCCCCAGGTCCAAAACTGTTTCAAATAATCCTTTTAGAATCAATAGTAATTTAGATAAATTCCACGCCATCCATACTTCAAATGCCACGATATTATAGGATCTTCAAACATATTAATATTATTATTTTGTCACTCACAAATCTATATCGAGCCCAGAGGGGCGTGCAATGCACCTACTAATAACTAGTTTTGATAGAAATTATCGTCATTAGCTTGTGGTAAGAATTCAACTATTATGATACCTTCTGATACAATAGACTCCTCCTCAGCACAAGAGGTAGGAAGGAGAGTTTGTGAATGGTGCAGTAGTTGCACGTTACCTCTTACACATTATCTTGAAAAATGATTCTGCGGGTTGCCTTGGCAGAACCCTATCTTTTCGGAGTCGCTAATGAATGCACTTGTGGTCAGGTTTTCCACTATGACTAAGTGGATATCAGTAGTGGTGTGGCAGAATACCACAAAACTAGACTTATAACGTGCACCGCAGATACCAATGGCTGGCTTTGATAGAGCTGGTCCGCAGTAGTTTGTGAAAAGAATTAAACTTTTTTGATACGTTCTGATATGATAAGACTCCTTTTCATTACTAACCCCTCAATTGTGGATGATGCACAAGCCGCGAGTCTGTTGCGCATATTTAATTGGAGTTTTAAAAAAAATTTTTCCCCTAATCTAATCAATTAAATTATTTTTTTTAATTCTAACTAATTACGCATTGTGACTTCTTAATTTGTTCACATTTTTTAATTTAATATGGTAATATTTTAATGGTTTAGTACAAGACTGAATAAAAGGAGTTATTTCAGCAAAGTAAAATTTTAAAAATTAATATCAGCATATGTGATGTATAGTTTCTGTCAATTAAATTTTACTTGATAATTTTGCATTCATGTCCATCAAACATGTTTTATTATAGAAAAGATGCATGCCTCAGCAACTGATTGCTGATATTCTCTAACTTTGTAGTCAAGTTTTTTGTTATTATTTTATAGTAGTATGTTACATTTAAATTGAGTTATTCCAATTCAATCATACAGTTTCATTTCTAGAGATCTCCATGAGTTAAATTTTGGTGGCTATTCAATCTGTAATATTCAAAGTTGTTTTGTTTCATAACCTACAGTAGCTATTGAATATGAAATTTATGTGTCTTTAAAATTTTAGTTCATAAGACTAAACCAAAGTTACACGAAGCATTCAAAAATTTTAATAATATAGATAAAAAATATTTCAGTTTATTTAAATGTTCTTGAGGAATCAACTAAGTTTTCTGTACTTTATTGTTTAGTGAAAAAATACCATTAATGTTTCTTTTTGGTAATGAAGACGTTCATTTAGGAATCTAATCACATTTCAGTTGCCTGCTCTGTACAAGAATAATTAGAAAATGAAAAATATTGGTGTAGAATTAACAAGCCCAAATTGAGAAATTATACAATTACCAAAAATAATTAAGTTCCTAATTGATTTGGCAAGATTGTGTGAACTGCCTAAATTATTTATTAGTTTGTGGACTTGACACAAAGAGAAGATTAAATTCTTTAGGAACTTAATCACATTTTAATTTGAATAAACATACACTATATTATTTTTATTATACTTTTTAAAGATGGCAATAAAAACTGTATTCTTTCTTGCGCTGTAACCAGTTTTAAAAGGTTTAATAAGCTCTAAAAATTAGAATTATTAAAGAAAATTAATAAAATATAATAGGTTTGGTTCAAAGAATTATTAGACCAATTGAAGAAAATTTTCCACTCTTGCATTTCCTTTTAACAGAAGTTAATTATTCAAATGTAATGTGAGGTATTAAGTAAATATTTCTTTGAAAACTCTTTCCTTTGGATCCATGTTAAAGAAAGCTTTAGTAATTAACTTGAATGCTTGGTTTGTTTTTGTAATGATCTTGAAACATTGTGTTGCAGGTATATGCTGCTTATGAAACTGGCTTTGCAAGTGGAACTAGCCTTAAACTGCATGTCACTCCTGCAAATGACAAAAAGAAATTTTTGCCTTGTGGCTGTCATTTGAGCGAGAGAATGTTGATTGAGAGATGACTTCAAGCCTCTGCAGCTCAAAAATCCATGGAAGAAAGGTCATTTGTACGTTCGCCAAAAACATGATGTTTTGGCTGTTCTTGAACAGAGTGCTCGACATACTGCATATATCTAGCTTTGTTTTTCAACAGAAAACAAACAGTTTAATAATGTTAATAGTGCTTTAAATATAAATAAATTTGAAAATATTAGTTATTTAGATTGATATCTTTTAAAAAAGCAGTGGCAAACTGGTAAGCCACTCAGCTTAACAAAATTCTGAAAGAAGAATCTAGACGTTGTTTATTTTAGTAAAAGAGATGAGTTTAAGGACAAATGTGAAAAATGTATAGTTGACATTTCATTGAGAAATAATAACAAATTTTTGATTATAACAAAATCAAGTTGTAATTCAGTAATTTACTGATGTGGATAAACTAAATAATTACTTTTACCTCAGTATTATAAAAATTTATTGCTTTTGTTTATATTTACCTGTTATTCCTAGCTCTCAAGAGTTTGCTTCTGAATCTCAAAAAAATTACTGTTGTAGAAACTCATCCTCTCTCCTGCTATTTATAATTAGCCTTGAGTAGAAAGGGTGAGACTTTTCTATATCAATTATTCAAAACTTGTGTCATTCTCGATTCTTCTCTGTGACACAACACTAAATCATTTTTGTCTGAAAAATAAAATGTTATTATTTCTCCAAATTAGTTTGGAATCGTTCAGGAAGATTGAAGAGGATTTCTCTCTTGTGTGAATTGGATATACTGTATCAGAAACTACTGTATATCTTCAAACTACAGTTATGGAGTGTTAAGAAAAATAACTTGAACTTTAAGAAGAGTGCAAAAATAACAATAATAATAATGATAAATAAAAATAATTTTTGCAGTGTAATAGATACAAACTTTGTTCTGAATTAAAAAGTGAAAAGTTAGCTTAAACATTTTTTTGACCTGATAGAGACAAGGATTGAGATCAAAACATTTGATCTGAAAAAGTATGACTGAGTGAATTTTGTTCAAGGTCATGAAATGCCCTTTTATTAGGTTAAAACTATTAAAAATTGGATATTCACTTCTGTATTGAACAGTTTAATGTATATACATTTAATATATTGAGCCGATTGCTCTACCATCAGAGATTATTTCTTTCACAGATTTCTCTTTTTATTTGAAATTATTTTAATTTATATATTGTATATTTGTAATATGATCAAACGAATTACACATGTAAAATAAATTGATGAATACATGTTTGTATTATAATTTTCAACACAACATTTAGATAACGGAAAACAACTAAATCATCATTTTTTGTAAATAGAGAAGAGACTACACAACAAAGTAATAGAATGTACTTCAACAAGATGATCAGAATTAAAACTAAAAATTCTCAATATTAAATGAGTGATTGCTTCGTAACATACCCAAAATATTTCTATAAAGCACTGAATATATGTATATTAAAAATATATTTGTGATAAATTTACACCAATATGTTGATAGCAAAAATCCTGTTAGAACAAAATATGAGAGTATCTACTAATAAGATATGCATTGCATTTACAGGCTATTTATTACTGTTACTGATTTGTGTTTGAAAAGAACATTTTATATGTACTATTTTAGTATCCAATGTATATAAATGCACTACATATTTTGTTACGTCTCATCTGCGTGTCAAAGGAGGTTGTGTTTGGCTCTGCTGTGGGGCAATAAAATGCTGATGTTGGAGAAATATATTTTTTTTATAGAACAAAACTGCTTGGAAGAACCCTTCACAATATACTTTTCTACAAAACCTCTATGAATTCAAAATCGGAAATGTAGATCGACAACTAAGGGAAGGGGTACTAATTTGAAAAGGGAAAGTGCTTGAATCCATGCTAATTTTCATTTGTATGAATCAGACAATTAGTTTCATTCTCTTTTTAAATTAGTGGATAAATATTTCAGATTTTTTTTATTTAAAGGAACCAAGAACAAAAAATGACTGCTCTGACTTTTATTTTTAATGAGAGTCATAAGTAATTTTAATTTCTTGGATAATGTTATGTAACGCTGCAGTAAAAAGCCACAAAAATACATTTTGTGGGTCCTTAAATTTTTCAAAAATGGATTTGCCTTGATTGTTTACATAGTTTATTACTTTCCTATATATGCAGTGCCAGCTCTAGATATGGGTGAACAGGGGGGTGGCGAGGTCCTGCAAGTTAAGAGGCTTGATGATGTGACTGAGAGTAAAAAAAAATTATTCTTTGTAAAAATTGTTATCGTAATTTCGTTAACAGTAATTCGTAAACTGTTATTGTAATTCGCGGTAACTCGTCTAATGTTTCATAACATTTTCAAATAATTTATTAACTGAATTATTTATAGTCATTTTTTTATAAAGAGTAATAAGATATTAAGGGGGAAGGGAGGAGGTTCAGCATTGCCCCAGGTCCAAAACTGTTTCAAATAATCCTTTTAGAATCAATAGTAATTTAGATAAATTCCACGCCATCCATACTTCAAATGCCACGATATTATAGGATCTTCAAACATATTAATATTATTATTTTGTCACTCACAAATCTATATCGAGCCCAGAGGGGCGTGCAATGCACCTACTAATAACTAGTTTTGATAGAAATTATCGTCATTAGCTTGTGGTAAGAATTCAACTATTATGATACCTTCTGATACAATAGACTCCTCCTCAGCACAAGAGGTAGGAAGGAGAGTTTGTGAATGGTGCAGTAGTTGCACGTTACCTCTTACACATTATCTTGAAAAATGATTCTGCGGGTTGCCTTGGCAGAACCCTATCTTTTCGGAGTCGCTAATGAATGCACTTGTGGTCAGGTTTTCCACTATGACTAAGTGGATATCAGTAGTGGTGTGGCAGAATACCACAAAACTAGACTTATAACGTGCACCGCAGATACCAATGGCTGGCTTTGATAGAGCTGGTCCGCAGTAGTTTGTGAAAAGAATTAAACTTTTTTGATACGTTCTGATATGATAAGACTCCTTTTCATTACTAACCCCTCAATTGTGGATGATGCACAAGCCGCGAGTCTGTTGCGCATATTTAATTGGAGTTTTAAAAAAAATTTTTCCCCTAATCTAATCAATTAAATTATTTTTTTTAATTCTAACTAATTACGCATTGTGACTTCTTAATTTGTTCACATTTTTTAATTTAATATGGTAATATTTTAATGGTTTAGTACAAGACTGAATAAAAGGAGTTATTTCAGCAAAGTAAAATTTTAAAAATTAATATCAGCATATGTGATGTATAGTTTCTGTCAATTAAATTTTACTTGATAATTTTGCATTCATGTCCATCAAACATGTTTTATTATAGAAAAGATGCATGCCTCAGCAACTGATTGCTGATATTCTCTAACTTTGTAGTCAAGTTTTTTGTTATTATTTTATAGTAGTATGTTACATTTAAATTGAGTTATTCCAATTCAATCATACAGTTTCATTTCTAGAGATCTCCATGAGTTAAATTTTGGTGGCTATTCAATCTGTAATATTCAAAGTTGTTTTGTTTCATAACCTACAGTAGCTATTGAATATGAAATTTATGTGTCTTTAAAATTTTAGTTCATAAGACTAAACCAAAGTTACACGAAGCATTCAAAAATTTTAATAATATAGATAAAAAATATTTCAGTTTATTTAAATGTTCTTGAGGAATCAACTAAGTTTTCTGTACTTTATTGTTTAGTGAAAAAATACCATTAATGTTTCTTTTTGGTAATGAAGACGTTCATTTAGGAATCTAATCACATTTCAGTTGCCTGCTCTGTACAAGAATAATTAGAAAATGAAAAATATTGGTGTAGAATTAACAAGCCCAAATTGAGAAATTATACAATTACCAAAAATAATTAAGTTCCTAATTGATTTGGCAAGATTGTGTGAACTGCCTAAATTATTTATTAGTTTGTGGACTTGACACAAAGAGAAGATTAAATTCTTTAGGAACTTAATCACATTTTAATTTGAATAAACATACACTATATTATTTTTATTATACTTTTTAAAGATGGCAATAAAAACTGTATTCTTTCTTGCGCTGTAACCAGTTTTAAAAGGTTTAATAAGCTCTAAAAATTAGAATTATTAAAGAAAATTAATAAAATATAATAGGTTTGGTTCAAAGAATTATTAGACCAATTGAAGAAAATTTTCCACTCTTGCATTTCCTTTTAACAGAAGTTAATTATTCAAATGTAATGTGAGGTATTAAGTAAATATTTCTTTGAAAACTCTTTCCTTTGGATCCATGTTAAAGAAAGCTTTAGTAATTAACTTGAATGCTTGGTTTGTTTTTGTAATGATCTTGAAACATTGTGTTGCAGGTATATGCTGCTTATGAAACTGGCTTTGCAAGTGGAACTAGCCTTAAACTGCATGTCACTCCTGCAAATGACAAAAAGAAATTTTTGCCTTGTGGCTGTCATTTGAGCGAGAGAATGTTGATTGAGAGATGACTTCAAGCCTCTGCAGCTCAAAAATCCATGGAAGAAAGGTCATTTGTACGTTCGCCAAAAACATGATGTTTTGGCTGTTCTTGAACAGAGTGCTCGACATACTGCATATATCTAGCTTTGTTTTTCAACAGAAAACAAACAGTTTAATAATGTTAATAGTGCTTTAAATATAAATAAATTTGAAAATATTAGTTATTTAGATTGATATCTTTTAAAAAAGCAGTGGCAAACTGGTAAGCCACTCAGCTTAACAAAATTCTGAAAGAAGAATCTAGACGTTGTTTATTTTAGTAAAAGAGATGAGTTTAAGGACAAATGTGAAAAATGTATAGTTGACATTTCATTGAGAAATAATAACAAATTTTTGATTATAACAAAATCAAGTTGTAATTCAGTAATTTACTGATGTGGATAAACTAAATAATTACTTTTACCTCAGTATTATAAAAATTTATTGCTTTTGTTTATATTTACCTGTTATTCCTAGCTCTCAAGAGTTTGCTTCTGAATCTCAAAAAAATTACTGTTGTAGAAACTCATCCTCTCTCCTGCTATTTATAATTAGCCTTGAGTAGAAAGGGTGAGACTTTTCTTTATCAATTATTCAAAACTTGTGTCATTCTCGATTCTTCTCTGTGACACAACACTAAATCATTTTTGTCTGAAAAATAAAATGTTATTATTTCTCCAAATTAGTTTGGAATCGTTCAGGAAGATTGAAGAGGATTTCTCTCTTGTGTGAATTGGATATACTGTATCAGAAACTACTGTATATCTTCAAACTACAGTTATGGAGTGTTAAGAAAAATAACTTGAACTTTAAGAAGAGTGCAAAAATAACAATAATAATAATGATAAATAAAAATAATTTTTGCAGTGTAATAGATACAAACTTTGTTCTGAATTAAAAAGTGAAAAGTTAGCTTAAACATTTTTTTGACCTGATAGAGACAAGGATTGAGATCAAAACATTTGATCTGAAAAAGTATGACTGAGTGAATTTTGTTCAAGGTCATGAAATGCCCTTTTATTAGGTTAAAACTATTAAAAATTGGATATTCACTTCTGTATTGAACAGTTTAATGTATATACATTTAATATATTGAGCCGATTGCTCTACCATCAGAGATTATTTCTTTCACAGATTTCTCTTTTTATTTGAAATTATTTTAATTTATATATTGTATATTTGTAATATGATCAAACGAATTACACATGTAAAATAAATTGATGAATACATGTTTGTATTATAATTTTCAACACAACATTTAGATAACGGAAAACAACTAAATCATCATTTTTTGTAAATAGAGAAGAGACTACACAACAAAGTAATAGAATGTACTTCAACAAGATGATCAGAATTAAAACTAAAAATTCTCAATATTAAATGAGTGATTGCTTCGTAACATACCCAAAATATTTCTATAAAGCACTGAATATATGTATATTAAAAATATATTTGTGATAAATTTACACCAATATGTTGATAGCAAAAATCCTGTTAGAACAAAATATGAGAGTATCTACTAATAAGATATGCATTGCATTTACAGGCTATTTATTACTGTTACTGATTTGTGTTTGAAAAGAACATTTTATATGTACTATTTTAGTATCCAATGTATATAAATGCACTACATATTTTGTTACGTCTCATCTGCGTGTCAAAGGAGGTTGTGTTTGGCTCTGCTGTGGGGCAATAAAATGCTGATGTTGGAGAAATATATTTTTTTTATAGAACAAAACTGCTTGGAAGAACCCTTCACAATATACTTTTCTACAAAACCTCTATGAATTCAAAATCGGAAATGTAGATCGACAACTAAGGGAAGGGGTACTAATTTGAAAAGGGAAAGTGCTTGAATCCATGCTAATTTTCATTTGTATGAATCAGACAATTAGTTTCATTCTCTTTTTAAATTAGTGGATAAATATTTCAGATTTTTTTTATTTAAAGGAACCAAGAACAAAAAATGACTGCTCTGACTTTTATTTTTAATGAGAGTCATAAGTAATTTTAATTTCTTGGATAATGTTATGTAACGCTGCAGTAAAAAGCCACAAAAATACATTTTGTGGGTCCTTAAATTTTTCAAAAATGGATTTGCCTTGATTGTTTACATAGTTTATTACTTTCCTATATATGCAGTGCCAGCTCTAGATATGGGTGAACAGGGGGGTGGCGAGGTCCTGCAAGTTAAGAGGCTTGATGATGTGACTGAGAGTAAAAAAAAATTATTCTTTGTAAAAATTGTTATCGTAATTTCGTTAACAGTAATTCGTAAACTGTTATTGTAATTCGCGGTAACTCGTCTAATGTTTCATAACATTTTCAAATAATTTATTAACTGAATTATTTATAGTCATTTTTTTATAAAGAGTAATAAGATATTAAGGGGGAAGGGAGGAGGTTCAGCATTGCCCCAGGTCCAAAACTGTTTCAAATAATCCTTTTAGAATCAATAGTAATTTAGATAAATTCCACGCCATCCATACTTCAAATGCCACGATATTATAGGATCTTCAAACATATTAATATTATTATTTTGTCACTCACAAATCTATATCGAGCCCAGAGGGGCGTGCAATGCACCTACTAATAACTAGTTTTGATAGAAATTATCGTCATTAGCTTGTGGTAAGAATTCAACTATTATGATACCTTCTGATACAATAGACTCCTCCTCAGCACAAGAGGTAGGAAGGAGAGTTTGTGAATGGTGCAGTAGTTGCACGTTACCTCTTACACATTATCTTGAAAAATGATTCTGCGGGTTGCCTTGGCAGAACCCTATCTTTTCGGAGTCGCTAATGAATGCACTTGTGGTCAGGTTTTCCACTATGACTAAGTGGATATCAGTAGTGGTGTGGCAGAATACCACAAAACTAGACTTATAACGTGCACCGCAGATACCAATGGCTGGCTTTGATAGAGCTGGTCCGCAGTAGTTTGTGAAAAGAATTAAACTTTTTTGATACGTTCTGATATGATAAGACTCCTTTTCATTACTAACCCCTCAATTGTGGATGATGCACAAGCCGCGAGTCTGTTGCGCATATTTAATTGGAGTTTTAAAAAAAATTTTTCCCCTAATCTAATCAATTAAATTATTTTTTTTAATTCTAACTAATTACGCATTGTGACTTCTTAATTTGTTCACATTTTTTAATTTAATATGGTAATATTTTAATGGTTTAGTACAAGACTGAATAAAAGGAGTTATTTCAGCAAAGTAAAATTTTAAAAATTAATATCAGCATATGTGATGTATAGTTTCTGTCAATTAAATTTTACTTGATAATTTTGCATTCATGTCCATCAAACATGTTTTATTATAGAAAAGATGCATGCCTCAGCAACTGATTGCTGATATTCTCTAACTTTGTAGTCAAGTTTTTTGTTATTATTTTATAGTAGTATGTTACATTTAAATTGAGTTATTCCAATTCAATCATACAGTTTCATTTCTAGAGATCTCCATGAGTTAAATTTTGGTGGCTATTCAATCTGTAATATTCAAAGTTGTTTTGTTTCATAACCTACAGTAGCTATTGAATATGAAATTTATGTGTCTTTAAAATTTTAGTTCATAAGACTAAACCAAAGTTACACGAAGCATTCAAAAATTTTAATAATATAGATAAAAAATATTTCAGTTTATTTAAATGTTCTTGAGGAATCAACTAAGTTTTCTGTACTTTATTGTTTAGTGAAAAAATACCATTAATGTTTCTTTTTGGTAATGAAGACGTTCATTTAGGAATCTAATCACATTTCAGTTGCCTGCTCTGTACAAGAATAATTAGAAAATGAAAAATATTGGTGTAGAATTAACAAGCCCAAATTGAGAAATTATACAATTACCAAAAATAATTAAGTTCCTAATTGATTTGGCAAGATTGTGTGAACTGCCTAAATTATTTATTAGTTTGTGGACTTGACACAAAGAGAAGATTAAATTCTTTAGGAACTTAATCACATTTTAATTTGAATAAACATACACTATATTATTTTTATTATACTTTTTAAAGATGGCAATAAAAACTGTATTCTTTCTTGCGCTGTAACCAGTTTTAAAAGGTTTAATAAGCTCTAAAAATTAGAATTATTAAAGAAAATTAATAAAATATAATAGGTTTGGTTCAAAGAATTATTAGACCAATTGAAGAAAATTTTCCACTCTTGCATTTCCTTTTAACAGAAGTTAATTATTCAAATGTAATGTGAGGTATTAAGTAAATATTTCTTTGAAAACTCTTTCCTTTGGATCCATGTTAAAGAAAGCTTTAGTAATTAACTTGAATGCTTGGTTTGTTTTTGTAATGATCTTGAAACATTGTGTTGCAGGTATATGCTGCTTATGAAACTGGCTTTGCAAGTGGAACTAGCCTTAAACTGCATGTCACTCCTGCAAATGACAAAAAGAAATTTTTGCCTTGTGGCTGTCATTTGAGCGAGAGAATGTTGATTGAGAGATGACTTCAAGCCTCTGCAGCTCAAAAATCCATGGAAGAAAGGTCATTTGTACGTTCGCCAAAAACATGATGTTTTGGCTGTTCTTGAACAGAGTGCTCGACATACTGCATATATCTAGCTTTGTTTTTCAACAGAAAACAAACAGTTTAATAATGTTAATAGTGCTTTAAATATAAATAAATTTGAAAATATTAGTTATTTAGATTGATATCTTTTAAAAAAGCAGTGGCAAACTGGTAAGCCACTCAGCTTAACAAAATTCTGAAAGAAGAATCTAGACGTTGTTTATTTTAGTAAAAGAGATGAGTTTAAGGACAAATGTGAAAAATGTATAGTTGACATTTCATTGAGAAATAATAACAAATTTTTGATTATAACAAAATCAAGTTGTAATTCAGTAATTTACTGATGTGGATAAACTAAATAATTACTTTTACCTCAGTATTATAAAAATTTATTGCTTTTGTTTATATTTACCTGTTATTCCTAGCTCTCAAGAGTTTGCTTCTGAATCTCAAAAAAATTACTGTTGTAGAATCTCATCCTCTCTCCTGCTATTTATAATTAGCCTTGAGTAGAAAGGGTGAGACTTTTCTTTATCAATTATTCAAAACTTGTGTCATTCTCGATTCTTCTCTGTGACACAACACTAAATCATTTTTGTCTGAAAAATAAAATGTTATTATTTCTCCAAATTAGTTTGGAATCGTTCAGGAAGATTGAAGAGGATTTCTCTCTTGTGTGAATTGGATATACTGTATCAGAAACTACTGTATATCTTCAAACTACAGTTATGGAGTGTTAAGAAAAATAACTTGAACTTTAAGAAGAGTGCAAAAATAACAATAATAATAATGATAAATAAAAATAATTTTTGCAGTGTAATAGATACAAACTTTGTTCTGAATTAAAAAGTGAAAAGTTAGCTTAAACATTTTTTTGACCTGATAGAGACAAGGATTGAGATCAAAACATTTGATCTGAAAAAGTATGACTGAGTGAATTTTGTTCAAGGTCATGAAATGCCCTTTTATTAGGTTAAAACTATTAAAAATTGGATATTCACTTCTGTATTGAACAGTTTAATGTATATACATTTAATATATTGAGCCGATTGCTCTACCATCAGAGATTATTTCTTTCACAGATTTCTCTTTTTATTTGAAATTATTTTAATTTATATATTGTATATTTGTAATATGATCAAACGAATTACACATGTAAAATAAATTGATGAATACATGTTTGTATTATAATTTTCAACACAACATTTAGATAACGGAAAACAACTAAATCATCATTTTTTGTAAATAGAGAAGAGACTACACAACAAAGTAATAGAATGTACTTCAACAAGATGATCAGAATTAAAACTAAAAATTCTCAATATTAAATGAGTGATTGCTTCGTAACATACCCAAAATATTTCTATAAAGCACTGAATATATGTATATTAAAAATATATTTGTGATAAATTTACACCAATATGTTGATAGCAAAAATCCTGTTAGAACAAAATATGAGAGTATCTACTAATAAGATATGCATTGCATTTACAGGCTATTTATTACTGTTACTGATTTGTGTTTGAAAAGAACATTTTATATGTACTATTTTAGTATCCAATGTATATAAATGCACTACATATTTTGTTACGTCTCATCTGCGTGTCAAAGGAGGTTGTGTTTGGCTCTGCTGTGGGGCAATAAAATGCTGATGTTGGAGAAATATATTTTTTTTATAGAACAAAACTGCTTGGAAGAACCCTTCACAATATACTTTTCTACAAAACCTCTATGAATTCAAAATCGGAAATGTAGATCGACAACTAAGGGAAGGGGTACTAATTTGAAAAGGGAAAGTGCTTGAATCCATGCTAATTTTCATTTGTATGAATCAGACAATTAGTTTCATTCTCTTTTTAAATTAGTGGATAAATATTTCAGATTTTTTTTATTTAAAGGAACCAAGAACAAAAAATGACTGCTCTGACTTTTATTTTTAATGAGAGTCATAAGTAATTTTAATTTCTTGGATAATGTTATGTAACGCTGCAGTAAAAAGCCACAAAAATACATTTTGTGGGTCCTTAAATTTTTCAAAAATGGATTTGCCTTGATTGTTTACATAGTTTATTACTTTCCTATATATGCAGTGCCAGCTCTAGATATGGGTGAACAGGGGGGTGGCGAGGTCCTGCAAGTTAAGAGGCTTGATGATGTGACTGAGAGTAAAAAAAAATTATTCTTTGTAAAAATTGTTATCGTAATTTCGTTAACAGTAATTCGTAAACTGTTATTGTAATTCGCGGTAACTCGTCTAATGTTTCATAACATTTTCAAATAATTTATTAACTGAATTATTTATAGTCATTTTTTTATAAAGAGTAATAAGATATTAAGGGGGAAGGGAGGAGGTTCAGCATTGCCCCAGGTCCAAAACTGTTTCAAATAATCCTTTTAGAATCAATAGTAATTTAGATAAATTCCACGCCATCCATACTTCAAATGCCACGATATTATAGGATCTTCAAACATATTAATATTATTATTTTGTCACTCACAAATCTATATCGAGCCCAGAGGGGCGTGCAATGCACCTACTAATAACTAGTTTTGATAGAAATTATCGTCATTAGCTTGTGGTAAGAATTCAACTATTATGATACCTTCTGATACAATAGACTCCTCCTCAGCACAAGAGGTAGGAAGGAGAGTTTGTGAATGGTGCAGTAGTTGCACGTTACCTCTTACACATTATCTTGAAAAATGATTCTGCGGGTTGCCTTGGCAGAACCCTATCTTTTCGGAGTCGCTAATGAATGCACTTGTGGTCAGGTTTTCCACTATGACTAAGTGGATATCAGTAGTGGTGTGGCAGAATACCACAAAACTAGACTTATAACGTGCACCGCAGATACCAATGGCTGGCTTTGATAGAGCTGGTCCGCAGTAGTTTGTGAAAAGAATTAAACTTTTTTGATACGTTCTGATATGATAAGACTCCTTTTCATTACTAACCCCTCAATTGTGGATGATGCACAAGCCGCGAGTCTGTTGCGCATATTTAATTGGAGTTTTAAAAAAAATTTTTCCCCTAATCTAATCAATTAAATTATTTTTTTTAATTCTAACTAATTACGCATTGTGACTTCTTAATTTGTTCACATTTTTTAATTTAATATGGTAATATTTTAATGGTTTAGTACAAGACTGAATAAAAGGAGTTATTTCAGCAAAGTAAAATTTTAAAAATTAATATCAGCATATGTGATGTATAGTTTCTGTCAATTAAATTTTACTTGATAATTTTGCATTCATGTCCATCAAACATGTTTTATTATAGAAAAGATGCATGCCTCAGCAACTGATTGCTGATATTCTCTAACTTTGTAGTCAAGTTTTTTGTTATTATTTTATAGTAGTATGTTACATTTAAATTGAGTTATTCCAATTCAATCATACAGTTTCATTTCTAGAGATCTCCATGAGTTAAATTTTGGTGGCTATTCAATCTGTAATATTCAAAGTTGTTTTGTTTCATAACCTACAGTAGCTATTGAATATGAAATTTATGTGTCTTTAAAATTTTAGTTCATAAGACTAAACCAAAGTTACACGAAGCATTCAAAAATTTCAATAATATAGATAAAAAATATTTCAGTTTATTTAAATGTTCTTGAGGAATCAACTAAGTTTTCTGTACTTTATTGTTTAGTGAAAAAATACCATTAATGTTTCTTTTTGGTAATGAAGACGTTCATTTAGGAATCTAATCACATTTCAGTTGCCTGCTCTGTACAAGAATAATTAGAAAATGAAAAATATTGGTGTAGAATTAACAAGCCCAAATTGAGAAATTATACAATTACCAAAAATAATTAAGTTCCTAATTGATTTGGCAAGATTGTGTGAACTGCCTAAATTATTTATTAGTTTGTGGACTTGACACAAAGAGAAGATTAAATTCTTTAGGAACTTAATCACATTTTAATTTGAATAAACATACACTATATTATTTTTATTATACTTTTTAAAGATGGCAATAAAAACTGTATTCTTTCTTGCGCTGTAACCAGTTTTAAAAGGTTTAATAAGCTCTAAAAATTAGAATTATTAAAGAAAATTAATAAAATATAATAGGTTTGGTTCAAAGAATTATTAGACCAATTGAAGAAAATTTTCCACTCTTGCATTTCCTTTTAACAGAAGTTAATTATTCAAATGTAATGTGAGGTATTAAGTAAATATTTCTTTGAAAACTCTTTCCTTTGGATCCATGTTAAAGAAAGCTTTAGTAATTAACTTGAATGCTTGGTTTGTTTTTGTAATGATCTTGAAACATTGTGTTGCAGGTATATGCTGCTTATGAAACTGGCTTTGCAAGTGGAACTAGCCTTAAACTGCATGTCACTCCTGCAAATGACAAAAAGAAATTTTTGCCTTGTGGCTGTCATTTGAGCGAGAGAATGTTGATTGAGAGATGACTTCAAGCCTCTGCAGCTCCAAAATCCATGGAAGAAAGGTCATTTTTACGTTCGCCAAAAACATGATGTTTTGGCTGTTCTTGAACAGAGTGCTCGACATACTGCATATATCTAGCTTTGTTTTTCAACAGAAAACAAACAGTTTAATAATGTTAATAGTGCTTTAAATATAAATAAATTTGAAAATATTAGTTATTTAGATTGATATCTTTTAAAAAAGCAGTGGCAATCTGGTAAGCCACTCAGCTTTACAAAATTCTGAAAGAAGAATCTAGACGTTGTTTATTTTAGTAAAAGAGATGAGTTTAAGGACAAATGTGAAAAATGTATAGTTGACATTTCATTGAGAAATAATAACAAATTTTTGATTATAACAAAATCAAGTTGTAATTCAGTAATTTACTGATGTGGATAAGCTAAATAATTACTTTTACCTCAGTATTATAAAAATTTATTGCTTTTGTTTATATTTACCTGTTATTCCTAGCTCTCAAGAGTTTGCTTCTGAATCTCAAAAAAATTACTGTTGTAGAAACTCATCCTCTCTCCTGCTATTTATAATTAGCCTTGAGTAGAAAGGGTGAGACTTTTCTTTATCAATTATTCAAAACTTGTGTCATTCTCGATTCTTCTCTGTGACACAACACTAAATCATTTTTGTCTGAAAAATAAATTGTTATTATTTCCCCAAATTAGTTTGGAATGGTTCAGGAAGATTGAAGAGGATTTCTCTCTTGTTTGAATTGGATATACTGTATCAGAAACTACTGTATATCTTCAAACTACAGTTATGGAGTGTTAAGAAAAATAACTTGAACTTTAAGAAGAGTGCAAAAATAACAATAATAATAATGATAAATAAAAATAATTTTTGCAGTGTATCAGATACAAACTTTGTTCTGAATCAAAAAGTGAAAAGTTAGCTTAAACATTTTTTTGACCTGATAGAGACAAGGATTGAGATCAAAATATTTGATCTGAAAAAGTATGACTGAGTGAATTTTGTTCAAGGTCATGAAATGCCCTTTTATGAGGAAAACTATTAAAAATTGGATATTCACTTCTGTATTGAACAGTTTAATGTATATACATTTAATATATTGAGCAGATTGCTCTACCATCAGAGATTATTTCTTTCACAGATTTCTCTTTTTATTTGAAATTATTTTAATTTATATATTGTATATTTGTAATATGATCAAAAGAATTACACATGTAAAATACATTGATGAATACATGTTTGTATTATAATTTTCAACACAACATTTAGATAACAGAAAACAACTAAATCGTCGTTTTTTGTAAATAGAGAAGAGACTACACAACAAAGTAATAGAATGTATTTCTATGAAGATGATCAGAATTAAAACTAAAAATTCTCAATATTAAATGAGTGATTGCTTAGTAACATACCCAAAATATTTCTATAAAGCACTGAATATATGTATATTAAGAATATATTTGTGATAAATGTACACCAATATGTTGATAGCAAAAATCCTGTTAGAACAAAATATGAGAGTATCTACTAATAAGATATGCATTGCATTTACAGGCTATTTATTACTGTTGCTGATTTGTGTTTGAAAAGAAGAACATTTTGTATGTACTATTTTAGTATCCAATGTATATAAATGCACTACATATTTTGTTACGTCTCATCTGCGTGTCAATGGAGGTTGTGTTTGGCTCTGCTGTGGGGCAATAAAATGCTGATGTTGGAGAAATATATTTTTTTTATAGAACAAAACTGCTTGGAAGAACCCTTCACAATATACTTTTCTACAAAACCTCTATGAATTCAAAATCGGAAATGTAGATCGACAACTAAGGGAAGGGGTACTAATTTGAAAAGGGAAAGTGCTTGAATTCATGCTAATTTTCGTTTGTATGAATCAGACAATTAGTTTCATTCTCTTTTTAAATTAGTGGATAAATATTTCAGATTTTTTTTATTTAAAGGAACCAAGAACAAAAAATGACTGCTCTGACTTTTATTTTTAATGAGAGTTATAAGTAATTTTAATTTCTTGGATAATGTTATGTAACGCTGCAGTAAAAAGCCACAAAAATACATTTTGTGGGTCCCTAAATTTTTCAAAAATGGATTTGCCTTGATTGTTTACATAGTTTATTACTTTATATGCAGTGCCAGCTCTAGATATGGGTGAACAGGGGGGTGGCGAGGTCCTGCAAGTTAAGAGGCTTGATGATGTGACTGAGAGTAAAACAAAATTATTCTTTGTAAAAATTGTTATCGTAATTTCGTTAACAGTAATTCGTAAACTGTTATTGTAATTCGCGGTAACTCGTCTAATGTTTCATAACATTTTCAAATAATTTATTAACTGAATTATTTTTAGTCATTTTTTATACAGATTAATAAGATATTAAGGGGGAAGGGAGGAGGTTCAGCATTGCCCCAGGTCCAAAACTGTTTCAAATAATCCTTTTAGAATCAATAGTAATTTAGATAAATTCCACGCCATCCATACTTCAAATTCCATGATATTATAGGATCTTCAAACATATTAATATTATTATTTTGTCACTCACAAATCTATATCAAGCCCAGAGGGGCGTGCAATGCACCTACTAATGACTAGTGTTGATAGAAATTATCGTCATTAGCTTGTGGTAAGAATTCAACTATTATGATACCTTCTGATACAATAGACTCCTCCTCAGCACAAGAGGTAGGAAGGAGAGTTTGTGAATGGTGCAGTAGTTGCACGTTACCTCTTACACATTATCTCGAAAAATGATTCTGCGGGTTGCCTTGGCAGAACCCTATCTTTTCGGAGTCGCTATGAATGCACTTGTGGTCAGGTTTTCCACTATGACTAAGTGGATATCAGTAGAGGTGTGGCAGAATACCACAAAACTAGATTTATAACGTGCACCGCACATACGAATGGCTGGCTTTGATAGAGCTGGTCCGCAGTAGTTTGTGAAAAGAATTAAACTTTTTTGATACGTTCTGATATGATAAGACTCGTTTTCACTACTAAGAGATTGTAAGAAACTTTTCTGAATGAATTAGTACTTGTACGCTACCACCTTCAGAGACCTCACGTAGCGCATTCCATTGAGAAAACACCTGGAACATCATTCTGAACGTTGAAAAAATCTGTTGTTAGACACCAGACCTCAGGCAATGACTCCCCGCGAATTGAGATCATTAGGGTATATTTAGGAGAAATAAATAACCAATCCTCCACCAGGGAACACTGTCTAGTTGCACTAATTCTGTTTCAAAAGAAGGCATCTGATTTATTTGGACCATGTTGTATTCCAGGCATTACGATATTGCATTCTCTGAGAAAACGTACAGATGTATGTATGTGGGATGAAGTATCTATTCAACCACAAGTAAACTATGATGCTAGGAAAGATATTATTATTGGTGTACAAGATTTGGGCTTGAACAGAACACCTAAATTTGCCACTCACTCATTAGTATTCATGTTGCGAGGCATAAAATCCGGCTAGAAAATTCCAGTATCATTCAGTTTTTGTGAACAAACAAATTTTGTTCAACTTAAAAAATGTATTAAACATCACATTAAAGAAATTGACAAGGCAGGATTACATGTCATTGGTAAGAACACATGCCCAACTCTTGTATAATTGTTTGAATGAATCATTATTGATGTTTAACAGTCATGTTGTGTTTAAAAATCCATTCATATTATAAAATGTACTTATAGAAAAATTAACAATTTCAGCTACTGTGTGCGACCAATCTAATTCAAACGTTTCTGCTATCAAGTCCCTAATCCAGGACGCAAATTTGATACGCAAAGGAAAAGGAGAACCTGAACGTAATTATTTTCTTCTATACTTTGTCTTATGAACCTACTGGTTTTCTATTTTGTTTTGTGAAAGACAAGTTCTGCATCTACATGAATAAATACATAAATTACATAAATAAATCGTTTGTTAAAGTATGCATATGTATGTATATCTATGTGCATATTTTGGTGATTTTTTAATTTATTTTTTTAAATATATTTTATTGAAAAACATTTTTTTCCAGAAGATTCTTTCCAAGTGGTTGAGATTAAACAAGTGCTTCCCTTTTATGACCCTCCTCAATTTATTAAAGGAATTAGAAATATATTGTTGACAAACAATTTAGAATTTGATATCAAAAATAAAGATAACAGAAGAAAATTTGCAAAGTGGAATGTAATCAAAACAGCATGTTTAATTGATAAATTGACTAGTAAAATTACAAAAGTACTAAAATTAACTGAGAAACATGTATTTGCTGACAAGATTAGAAAAATGAGAGTAAATCATGCAGTGCAAGTGTTAAGTAAATAAGTTGCTGGATACATAGAATTACTAGCAAAATGCATTGTTCAGGAGAAACACCATTTGGAAACCTATCCATTAAAGAAAATGATGCGACAAATACAAGCTTAGTCTTCTGCAATTTGTAGAAATGTGAGAATTGCATTGTTTAAAAGAAGATGAACCACCTTTTATTTGCTGCAAATTAAGCAAAGTTTTGATATGAGTGTCTATTATCTTGGTGGTATTTGAATACCTATCCACCAATAATTCCCAAGTTCTGTCAAAGTTATTACCTGAATCATTCATGGCTCTAAAAGCATATACAGATCCTCAATTAAATGTCAAAGCAGATGCATATATTTTTCAATATTGCTCAGGGAATCCTTTTTCATTACTGCCTTATGCTACTGCCTATGAAGATACCATGAAATTGCATAAACTGATCTTACATGCCTGTGAATGTTGGCAATTTCCCATGAATAATTCTTCCTATTGGACTTGGCGTATTGACATGTATTTTTTTTGACAATTTCACTAAGTTTAAAAGACAATGGATTTTCAAATGCATGAATCTGCTTTCTAAATTCTCAAACGAGGGGGGTTAGGTAATCAAAACCCTTTTGTTTGATAGCTTAATCAACTGTAAATCTGATATCCTTCCCCAATTCTCCACCCCATTCCACAAACATTCTGAATTCGGTCGGCTAAGATTGAGGGAACATTTAGATTCTCGTCAATGCTGGATCCAAATATTGCCATTTCAATAAGATCTGCCTTCTTCTAACAAGCATTTTTTCATTAGCAATTTATAAAATTCTTCAGCAATGAGTCTATATAAAAAGCTCTCATTTGCGGCTTCATTGAGAGAGAATATGAATATTTTGGAAGAAACACTATTTAAACATGCATACTAACTCAACATCACACGCTCAACACAATGATACACTAATAAAAAACAAAACAAGATAATCAGATACACCAGCACAATTTATTGTTGTTACAGGGTTTGTTTCGACACCAATATTGAGACCGCAGAATAAGTTGGGAGAACTATTCGTAGAAACTGCAACAATACAACGCCTCTTCTGTCAGTAGTTTTTATCAGACTAGATTGTTCTGGAAAAGAGATGTCACACTTTTAAAAGAATTGTAACTTGGAGAAAGAATTAACAAGTAAGAAGAGGTTGTCACAATTACCTCTGTCCAGTCCAAATCAAACGTTTCTTTACGGGTTGCATTGTTTTTACTTCTTGTTACGACTCCATCCGAATGTCTTCAATACCCTGAGTGGAACCTTGGAAGAGTCTAATGCATTTTTAATAAGCTTTCTGCTCTTCGCCTAGGTGACACTGCTTGTGGCTTTAAACTGAAAATCGGAGCATTCTCAGAATTTTGCCAATAATAAACAAATAAATTAATATTACTTCCAATTAACTTCTCACCATAGCACGACACACGCTGTTTTGAAATGTTGCTTGACGTAGGTTAAAAATATAGATACACAGGTTGTACGAGCAGCTTATGCCAAAGAGTATATTATCAAAGAGTATATATGGCTCATGCCAAAGAGGCTAACTCTCACTTTAACGTTTACTCTGTGTTGGTTGGCAATACTTTCTAGTACTCACAACGATTAATAGAGTGCAGCATAATGTTTTCGATATTCAACTATTCGCTGTAGGGGTGGAGATTTGTTTTGTTTCCGGTGTTTTGGGCTTGGCGACAGTCAGTCATAATTCGTTGTAGCATTATTCGCTTATTAAGTGCCTTTTGCGAAATGCAGAATTCCGGCGAAATGTCGAGCATGAAAAAGAAGCGTTCCGCCAATTTTACGCGGGAGGAATGCTCCACACTGGTAAATCTAGTGGATCAGTACGTTGAAATTGTGGAGTGCAAAAAGTCCAATGCAACCACGAATAAGGAAAAGGTAATTTAAAATTTAAAAAATACTATCTTTCATATCAAAATTCTCAATTCAACTTACACTTCTGATATCTTTTATTAGCTTTAATATTTATCTTTCCAATATGTCATTAATCTATTGATTTAATTGTTTTCAAATTTTGCAGGACCAAGCATGGGAGAAAATTGCCGTGAACTTCAATGCAGCCACTGCTTCTTGCCGTACTGCCAAAGAATTGAAAGAAAAATACGACAATTTAAAAAAAGAAGCAAAGAAAATGTTAGGCAGAGAGAGGCAAGAAATATTGAGAACCGGAGGAGGGCCAGGAACCAGCATTCCAAAGGATCCTACTTTGGAAAAAGTTGCTGGGATTATGGGAGTAAGTGCTGCAGGAATGCCATCGACACATGATGACAATGACATAAGTACAGTGTTTGAAGAAGAAGAAGAAGTAGCAGCAGCAGGAGGAGGAGAAGAAGAAGTCACATTAAGCGAGACAATGGACTTTCCCATATTACATATTAATGAATTGGAACCTTTGGTAATGCACAATAGTGAAAGTGAAGTGCAGGAATGGTCTAAATATACACCTGCTATGCTGAAGCAAAAAAGAAATTTGAGTTTAATTGTGACTCCGAGTATGGCAAGACGAAGACCCCAGATGTGCGACACCACAATAAGTCCTTCTGTGAGTGGGCAGAAGTTGCACTCCTGGGCTTCTGCAAGGACTGAAGTGGCCTTTCTGCAGAAAGAATTTGAAGCTAAGCAGGAGCGAGAGAGAGAGAGCTTCATTCAATTAATATGAAGATAAAAGAAGAAGAACTTAGGTTAATAAGAGCAAAGAGAAAACTTGTGGAAATGGATGTGGAAGCAAAGGAGAGGCAACAAAATAATGTTTTTGAAAATTTGTAAACTTTATTTTTTAAATATAATTTAACTATAAATGAATGTTTAACATTAATTTCTGTGAATTCTCTCTCTGAAGAACCTCACAAATGTTTCCCGAACTGCTTCCCTTTGTGGCACTTCTAAATTTATGGCAGGAGTTATCTGCCCTTCTTGAACTGCCAATTGTAATTGTTCTTGATCCATTCCTGGATCAGGTGGAGGATCTGCTTCCTTCCGCTCAATGGCAATGTTGTGCATTACAGCACATGCCACAATTATGGGCTGCACTAGTGATATATCTTGCCTTATTCCCAGTGCCAAAATAGGGAATCTTGCTTTCCAAACACCGTACAATCTTTCCACTGTATTACGTGTTCTAATGTGCGATTCATTATACAAATTTTCCTCTGGTAAATAAAGGTTCCGAAGAGGTGTCAACAGTGTTGGTCCTATAGGATATCCTGCATCGCCAAGCAGCACCCCATTCAAAAACTCCCCTCTCTCCACCCGAGCCTTAATTACAGAGTTTCTGTATATAGTAGCATCGTGGCTTGATCCAGGCCACCGTGCAACTATATTTTGAATGCGCAAGTCTTGGTTTGCAATGGTTTGCAGAAATGCAGAAACTTGAAGCTGAAGTAGCCTTTCCTATTTCGAAAAACTTCAGCGTTGTCTCCACCGGGTGAAACAATGCGTACATGAGTGCAATCAATGGCACCTATCACTCTTGGAAAAGCAGCCACTTCAAAGAACTTTCTTTGAATGTTTATTGTTTCTTCTCTGCTTCTCGGCATGTAAATAAATTTTTTCCTTAGAGATGCAAGGGCATGAGAGACTTTTGTAATTATTCTCCCTGCAGTAGTTTTATGCACTCCTGAGAAGTCACCAACTGCAGTTAGAGTGTCGGCAGTTGCATAAAATCTCAGGGTGAGCAGTAATTGATTCATAGGAGACAAAGAGCAATTTCTGAAACAAAACAATAGAGTTCTTAATAGTGTGAATGTTTCTGAAGTCTGTATATAAATCAAAATATTTTAATTCTTAACCCAAAATTATCTACTTTCAATGTTCACTTAATGAAAAGATTTTTAGGTATTAAAGAAGAAATTTATTTAAAAATTGTGTTAGGTGTAAGATGTAACAAGTAATATGAATTGGATCTAAAAAAAATTAAATCAATTGAAATTTTATTGGCATGAAGTGATATTTTCACTTAATTTCTAATTTACTTTAGAAATGTTTCATTCTTATTTCTTAACGAATGTATGCAAAATATGATAATACACAAAAATTATTCATTACATTAAATTGTAAACTTCTGAATTTTAGTAATGCAGAAACTTGTTACAATAGGAAAGGGAAAGTCATGAAAGAAAAATATGTAAATTTCATTAAACACTATTTACCCTGTTTTAACTTAAACCAGGTTGGGAATACATAATAATCACATTAATATTTAATTTACATAATAATTACATTTACAATAATGACAATTTTTTCTCGCGGATAAAAACAAATCTAATTTAAATTAACTCATGTTATGAAAATGAGTATGGAAAATATCACCAACTCCTGAATAAAAAGTTGCGTATTTTTGTGATAATTGCTTAGTAAAGTTTAAAATATAATTATAAACATGGAAACATTTCTTTTCAATTAGGCTAATCTAGGGGGAAGCAGCCCCCCCCCTCCCCCAGGCCTAGTTTTAGTTTGTTACGTTTTCTATGTAAAAATTAACTGAAATATTTGTCAAAATTATGTAAATAATGTTGTATGGTATAATATATTTACTACAAAAATAATATACAACATACCAAATGTTTATTATTAAACTTTCTCATGTAATTTGTAATGGTTATGAAATGTAATTATACTTGATGTGCAAAAAATATTTGGCCATGTTGGGAATCAAATTCATATAATTAAATTTCTGCTCCACAGGAATATATCTACTCTAATTTTTATTTTAGTACATTTTAAAATGTCTCAGTATTAATGATATTTTCTCAATTCTTGTCCCTACAAATATATTTTATTTACTTACATGTAACAGTTCAATATGTATTAGCTCCATTAAAGTTCAGTAAAATCTTAAAGGTAATCTTAAGTTGAGAAGGGCCATAACACACTTGCAAGCACCAAGCAGAATGTTTTCATTAAAGTAAAGATTAATCTTTTGAGTTAACACTTAACTTTTACAAAGTTAGGTACATCTGTTACAGCTAAATTGTTAATTTTTGTTTATTTGTGATAGTGGAATATACATCTTTTGCATTTTTAACTTCATAAGCATCATGTATGAGGTACGAATCAAAATGTCAAAGTGAAATTTTAAAACAGGTATTTCTTATTGGAGTGAAGCGTATCTTTTTTTCTAATACATTTTTTAGTTAGGACTTTATTGCTTTTATTGAGCAACTAGCTTAGAGCAAATAATATCGTTGGCTGTTTCAGCTACTAAATATAATATAATAAACATCTAAAACAGAACTTGAAGGTTAGAATACATAATCTATAATTAGACCAATATTAACATATGCAGGAGAAACGAACAAAACAAAATGTACCCAACAACTTGAGGTTGCTAAAAAGAGAGTTCTGAAAAAAATTGCAAATCACACAACTGGATAAGGAATGAAATAGAAACGTTAGGGAAGTTTGCAAAGTAAAGCCCATTATGGAATGGGTAGCAAATCAAAGAAAGGAATGGAGCGGTCATATTGAGAGAATGGAGGAGAAAAGAATCATGAAGATTGCTAGAGATGAAAGGCAGAGGGGGAAGATGAAAAGCTGGGAAACCAAGATGGAAAGACTCATACTTTTTGGAAAGGAATAAATCTTAGACTTTTTAAGAAGAGGAAGACCATCTCCTCCTCCTTGCTCTGTCCACTCCCTCCCAACTCTTTTTGCTTCTTCCACTCCACCTGCTCCTCCTTTCCCACTCCTGGTTCTGCCTTCTCGTTGTGGTCTAGTCAGTGCCGATCCATGTCTCTGTGATACCTGGCAACAAGGATGCCCTGATGCACAGGATAGGGCGGGGGGGGGGAGGAGAGAGATTGCTTATAATGAAAAAAAAAATTACAAGAGACACTACTCTTGACTGCTCATTCAAGCCAAATTTTGGAGGAATCATTAGAGTGGTACTAATTGCGTGGCATATGCAAAAGTTACAATTTCACTTTCACATAGTAGATTTGTATTGGAGTTCATCCATACATGCAACACTAAAGAATCATGAAGACCCACTTAAAATTGATATCTCAGATTCACAAAAGGGAAAATTTAATTTAAAAACAATGAAATTGATTGATAAATGCATTGGGTAACAGATAAGGGAATTAAAGGAGTCAAGAGGTGGGAACAAAAATTTATTTATGTATCAATATTTCAAAAGATATAAAATATCACAATTTATTTGAAAATCACAGTATAAACCAAGAAATTTATGACAGTATGTCTATTTGGCAAGAGGTAATGTTACAGTTTGAAAAAAATTTTTGGATGAAATTTGCATGATGAGATTCTTGCGTACTATACACATGATAAGTTTTAGGATCCACACATAACACAATCATCACGATTTTTCAGAGAACACACCATGGCTTCCATGTTGCTTGATCGGGCATCCTCACCATTTGTAGTTGTTCCATTCTCTGACCGAGAACTCTGGCCCACAGAACGTGCAAGCTTTGTCTTATCCACTGTAAATTGAATAGCCTGGGCTGCTGGTTTCGTACGGAGATAATACATTCCTGTCTTAAGACCCTGAAAAAAAATTTCAGAAGCAGAGATTACAATATTGCTAATTTATTATATTCAAGACAGAGATTTCTACATCACTCTTACAACTAGTAACATTTCAACAGGACGACAGAAGAAAATTACAATACAAAAATAACAAAGGAAAGGACTGGCAATAGATAGTTTAATTCTTATTCTCTTATTGTAATATTTAAAATATACCAAAACCAACATGCAGATTCATGCATTTTGAAAAACATAGCAATAGATGCAAGAATGCAATGAAAAGCTACAACAAACAAACTCTTGATTCACAAGAGCATGCTATTAAAGGACAAGACTTCCCAATTAGGGTACAAGAATGCTTTTGAGTACACTATGCCATGGAGGTGCCTGAGAAAGCACACATGACTATGAATAGAAAAACTTCAACAAAGAAGTGAAGAAGAAAACCATACAATGGTCCAAGTGCACTTTACACTTCTTCATCAAATTACTTGAATATATTTTCACTACTAAGGACAAACCAACCATGGAATATTTAAACTGATGTAAGGGCCACTCAAAGAACAGAAGCATGTTCAACAGTTTCCCTTTCTTATGTTATTTTAAACAAGTAATTACAGCAAAATATTGTGAGTACATTCGCAGTTACTATGTTTTCCTGCATCTCTGTATTTCCAAGTCCAGTCCCAGTTCCATTAAGTTACTAATTTACACATTTAACAATCCTACATTGGATGTTTGAAGTTTGTTGTTTTGGCTCATCAGCACCATCTTCAATGTTTCATACTTTGGGACCCTTTGGGATATAAGAGAGTAAAGGGGTACTGTAGAATGTATATATATAGTTTTTTTCGGTCCATTTGATTAAGAAACCCAGAGCTAAAGAAACGTGTACTACGTCTGTGCTACACTAATTAGAATAATGATCTAAGTAACTGATATACCTTAAGGACTAACTCAAGTTACAATTGTGAGTAATTTGTCAATTAATGAGAAACTGATATCAGAATAGGCAAACCCCTACCACACAAGTTAATGTAGCTCACCTGCTTCCAGGCATAGAAGTGCATTGAGGTAAGTTTCCCATAATTGGGCTCTGCGATATGAATGTTCAGAGACTGGCTCTGGTCAATAAAGGCTCCTCGAGCAGCAGCCATATTAATGATAATTTTCTGTGGAATCTCCCACACAGTCTTGTAAAGGTCCTTTAGATGTTGTGGAATGCCTTCCACAGCTTGGATTGACCCTCCATGAGCAACAATGAGATTTTTCATGTCATCATTCCACAGACCAGCCTCTGTCAAATCTCTTAACAAGTGGTGATTCACTACCTGCACAATTATAGAAATGTCATTTTATGTCTGAAGATACAATGCTTTCTTAAAACTTTCACCTATTTGGAGCCATGACGATTTTAACAAAATGTTATTTAATAATATCAAAACATCCTCAACAAAATTCAATACTGAATTTGGATTCCTCAAGAATACAAATTATTCAACAGACCATACAAAAGATCTTTGTGCAAGACTTCTTCAAGTAATTTAATTTTATCAAACACTCCCCCCATGGGGGAGGGGAGAGGGAAGGATATATGAATTGGGATACCAACTATAAAAAGTTACCTGGAATTCACCTGACAGTACCCTCCTAGTGTAGATATTGCTGGTATAGGGTTCGAATGATTCATTGTTGCCCAGGATCTGGGCTGTAGAAGCTGTAGGCATGGGAGCAATAAGCAAGGAATTGCGAACTCCATGGGCTGCAATCTTCTTTTTTAATGCAGCCCAGTTCCACAAGGGAGAAGGAGTCACACCCCACATGTCATACTGCAGAATACCTGAGAAAATTGGTAACTCTGCAGTTTATACTTGCACAATTAATTTGAATGCACAGAACTGAAAACATCTTCCATTCATGTCCATATGGCATCTATAACAATTTCTTGCATTCCTGTAACTATCGTAAAGTTTATGCAACTATCACAACAGAAACCTCTTTTTTATATACAATTTTTTACTTGTTGCTATAGAACATTCTACCAAAATATTTTTTGGATAGGACATCTCCACACACAATAAAAAATTAACAACTTTTTATTCATGTTTTTAAGAACTATTATTTGATTTATAAACCCCCCCAAAATTATCCGAAGCTTTCAATGGTTCTCATACAAATTTCCCTGATTTATCTCTGTGTTTTAGAAAGTAACCACTTTTGACCCTTCACAAAATGTGAAGTCTTCTAAGAACCCAGAGGATCCTATCTTCAACGCACATGCTGTTGGATTTGGAAAAAGAAGAGTGCTTAAATGACCATAACAAATATCAGTGCAACTAAGTAGGATTTTTCCATCAGATGTGGCATAAATCAGAAATAACAAAAAAGTTTGTAAGGTTGGACCTTTCAGTCGGACTTAAAAAAGGTAAATAAAAGTTTTTGTATATGAATTGTAATGAATTAAATAATGGTAACTAGTTCAGTTATTCCACAATCCAATTTGGAAAGTTTATTTTCAAATACTGTACTCAAGTATAATCTGTACTTAAAAATACCTTTGCTGACAGGAGAACCATCATACGTCTCGTAAGGACCATGCTCCTTAGCAAGCTCACAACTTGCTTCTAGAGCAGCGTAATAAAGGGTCTCAAAAATCTGCACATTTAATTTCTGGGCTCCTTCACTCTCAAAAGGAAGTCGCATCAAGATGAAGGCATCTGCTAACCCCTGAAGAAACAAACGCTCTCTTTAGTCAATGACCAACAAACACTACTACAACAGGATCCGTTTGCTTGTCACCTAGAAGAGAAAAAGATTTTCTTGACTTCACAAGGGCAAGTATAAGACCACATCTTTTCAGAAAAAAGAATTAGAGATCCACATTTACTATTTTCAATTTCCTTACACTTAAACAGGTGTGTGTGTATGTGTGAAGCAGTTATACTTTATAAGCTTGCTGTATGGCGTATGTTTACACCAACACAGATATTACAACCATCATTGTGAACGCAACTTACCATGACTATAATTGTTCATGAGTAGACTTCACAGAATCATTCCAAGATGTCCTTTGAAAATATCTGTTACTGACATTGCAATGGTACTAGTGGAAACATTGCTGCTCTCAGTAGTAAGGATGGGGCCAAGGACAAGAAAGAAAGGATAGTGTACAGTCCATTATTTTTAAATAGGATACTGCTCTGACATCTGCCTGGAATTGACGAGAGAAAACTATAGGAATCAATCCAGATGGCTTTAGGACAAGAGTGGAATAGTTGGGGCAAGAAGACAAGAGTTTAACTATTTCCATTCAGTAATTCAATACAGGATCCTCCTAATTTACACATTTCAGTTCACACAAGCTAACAGCAGCCATTTAAAACAATCATGGCACTAATAGTATTATTTAAGCTGGTTCAGACTTTTTCCAAATTACTTGATAAAATAATTATTTCACTTAATATAAATATCTGCAATCCATGCTATTTCAAGAACAAGGTCCCTTTTTATTCCTTAACAGTACCATCATAGATGAAAAAAAATATTACCTGAATGCCAATGCCAATAGGCCGATGGCGCATGTTGGACTTGCGAGCCTCAGGCACTGGGTAATAATTAGCTTCAATGACTTTGTTGAGGTTGCGAGTTACTATTTTGGTCACCTCACGCAGCTTCTCAAAGTCAAAAGTTTTGTCATTGAGCACAAACATATTTACAGCGATAGAAGCCAGATTACAAACGGCTATTTCATCTTTATCAGTATATTCAACAATTTCTGTGCACAGGTTGCTCGACTTGATAGTACCTAAATTCTGCTGATTAGATTTGCGATTACAAGCATCTTTGTAGAGCACATATGGGGTTCCAGTTTCCACCTGAGCATCAAGAATGGCGAACCAGAGTTGTTGTGCCTTGACCTGTGAATATAACAATAAAAAATTTGATTAGCATACTTACATGCCAATAGAAAAACTGTTTGGAGATAAAAAGAAAAAGTCTTTTTTGATGTAATATTAGGTGATAAAAATAAAAATGAGCATATACTATTTACTTGCAATTTTTTAGAATATACTTCCAAGTGTTTGATAAAAATAACAGAAATATTAACACAACAAGCATGTTTTCAGATGAGAATATTTTCACTTCTCAGAGCTCACAAGAACATACGCACATATCAAGTATAAAAACTGAGGGTTTCTCATATTATTGCTGGAGCCTGGTCCCCTTTGGCCTCAAATTTTGAGCAGTTTTCTCTCAAGTATAATTTAATAGATGGGAGAAATCGTATGTATAATTTAATAATTGGGAAAAATGTTAAGTATAATTTGATAGTTGGAAGAAGCTTAACAATAATTTCATAATGAAGCTCAAAATTATACACAACGACAATTTTCAAAATCGTGAATGACTGGAATGAAAATACAAGTGATTTCAAATGCATGCTTTTTTTTTTTGATTTTAGGTTCATATCAATCAGCCTCTTAGTTATGACATTGCTCCTTTTCTATTGCCACCTAATATACCTTCTTCAACCATAGCAGAAAGAACTTTTAACAAGGTACTTTCAGAGGAGTATGTTTCTAATAGAAACATGATGAAACAAAAAATATTGAGTATAGGAGGACAGCAGGAAGGAATATTAAACACAATTTTTCAGCAGCCACAATTTGCTAAAACTGCAAAATGATGACAAGCAAGGTCATATCAAGAACAAGAAGAAAGAACCACAACCTGTCGAACAAACCGGCCTTCCGCTTCATAGCTTTCATACAGCTTATCAAATTCTTCTCCCCAGCAGTCAAAAAGCCCCGGGCTCTCTTTAGGGCACATTAGGCTCCACACTCCATCCTCCTCCACACGACGCATGAACAGGTCAGGTACCCACAGTGCATAGAACAAGTCTCGAGCACGAACCTCTTCCTTGCCTAAACAAAGAAGTCTTTCATCTTCAACTAGCAACATTTTTCAATTTAATAACAGCCCATATACACTACTCAAAACTTGTGATTCATACCAAACTTATATTAAAAACATGTTTCAACAAACAACTTTTTGTCTTTATTTAGACGAGGTTTGAAATTGCGACAAAATCTTAATTCCACTATTCTAAAGATATATTCCAATACCTCAGTACAGCAGTTACTATAACTGCAATACGTATTACTACCTCCTTCAAAGTTATCAGCTATTTTCTTCATACCTTAACAGTTATACCTTTCAAGACGTGAAATGCAAGCACGTACTGCAAATAATTTAGTGTACAATGAGAGAATTGTGAATTATAAATCAAATGTTTATTCAACGAATTTTGGTAACTTGTCTAATATAAAATTATCTTCGAAGACAACATGAACAGAATGTCAGTTTTACTACAGGTCTTGTATTGATTCTTAAATATAATTAAAGACCAATAGTCACTTAAATTAAGATAACTCATAAAATGCGTCTTATCTCATTTAAAAGACATTATACAGGGTATAAAATTGCAACAGCAGCTGCAGAATATTGCCAGTTAAAGTAACTTCCCTCTCAAAGGGTTTCTTATGACCAGGGGCCACATTTCCTGTGTACTTGCAATTCCTTTGTTTAGTGGAGCCTTCGGGTGTTTATTACGGAGAATTTTTTGTTCTCTATGGTTATTACAATAGTGAGGAACTGTAACAGGTTGCAATGTCTTCCAGAAGCCTTCAACATTGCTTTTGAGTGAAGGGAAATTTTATTTGTCACAAAAAACAAACCTGTTTCTTTCTGTCACAATAATATAACAAGATGTTAGGCAGCGTTCTTTAAGATGTCAAAGAAGTGCAATATGAGTGAATGTTTCATTCCTCTTGCAAGACTTGGCAACTACAATCATAGCAATTGCATAGCATTTTTTAAATTAGAACACCAGTGTGTTCCAATTTAAAAAATATGTAAATCACGAAATCAATCACTGATGATTCGAGTTTAAATTTCATCCATCTACTCCAGTGTGTTCTAATTTAAAACATATGTAATCAAGAAATCAATCACTGATGATTCGAGTTTAAGAACGATCTACTCTCTTCCATGCATTCTAACCTGTATTTTTCTTAAGGTCCAGAAATGCAAATACGTCAGCATGCCAAGGCTCCAAGTAGATGGCAAAGGCTCCTGGCCTCTTATTGCCCCCATGATCAACATATCTGCAACACAGATCAGTGAGGGAAAACAAATACAAATTGTAGCAATCACGAGAGAAAAACAAGCTTGTTTGGTAATGTGAACGCAAGGGAAGCGATTCAAAAGCCCGAAACTATACGTAAATTAAATTTAAAGATTTTTTGGGTTAGGGTGTTATTGCACTGGATCCCTCAAATACATAGTATCTTTATTTTTTGAAATAAAATTACGACGATTTAATGAAAAATTTAAAAACGGTTGGTTTTAAAAAACTTTTTTCTGCCTTTAAAGTAATTAAGGCTAAATAAATCTCTTAACAATTTTGGTTTAAAGTAAAAACATCTAATACTATATTTAAAAATCTTATTTAAATCAAAAAAATCTAAATCATCAGCACTTTTTCCATAGCTAGCTGATTTGTTTTCTAAGCTAAGTGAACATTTAACCATTAAGTTCTTTTGTAATTATATCTCACACCCTTACTTGTAGGAAGAAAAATTCACTGACAAGATCTGCTTATTGTCCAGGTCATGAACATTCAGTAGGTTTTGATAACGTTAAGCGAAATGAGGTCCCAAATTTGTTAGTGTAAAAGCAGTTCATAAGAGACTGGGAGGAATGGAATTTTGTCACATCTCCATTTCATAATCTGAAAATGAATCTGTACATGGGTACATGAATATTTTCTCCTTAAATGATCATTCTTTAATAAGGGGGTTTTACAGTCCTTTAAAACCGAAATATTTAAAATAGTAATAATTTTCCCAAATGGACACATACCTAGAAGTATTATTGAACACACGCAGCATGGGCACAAGCCCATTGGAAGTGCCATTAGTGCCTGCAGTGTAGCTGCCTGAGGCACGGATGCAGTGCACATTGAGGCCAATTCCGCCAGCTGACTTTGATATAAGAGCACACTGCTTCAAAGTATCATAGACGCCCTCAATGCTATCCTCTCGCATGGACAACAAGAAGCAACTGTAATGAAGGATAATGAAATAAGTAATGACAATAACGTCAATGTGATGTGGCAAGAATGTCTCTTATATTGCATCATGCAGATAAATTTTAATGCTCCATCTCAAGCAGAATATTGCAGGAATATGTTCATGATTTTTTTCCACAGGGTTGTTATGATAAAAATTATGAGAGATGATGAAATGAGAGCCTTTCATTGCCAGCCAAGAACAATGGCTCCCAAAAACTAACATTTCTTAAATTTGGTAGAAACCTACCTAGAAAGCTGAGGACGAGGTGTTGCTGCAGCAAAGAGAGTAGGTGAAGCATGTGTGAAGTAACACTCTGAAAGCAGGTTGTAAGTCTCAATGGCTGCATCAATGTCTTCACCATGAATACCCACAGACACACGCATCAACAGGTGCTGGGGTCGCTCCACTACCTTGCCATCTACTCGTAACAAGTACGAACGCTCCAAGGTCTGTAAAAATCAACAATGTCAAATAAGCTTTTACACTTATGGACATGTTACAAGTTGTTAATAGAAATAAAGCATGTGTTAACATTGAAGCAATGTTCCTGTTACGCTCTATTTTCATTGGGTTTTCAACAAAGCATTCTTCAGAGATTTCATCAGATTCTAATTGCATTTAGATTGTTCTCTTTATGTATTTATTGAACTTTCTGACTGTAATCTTCATTAAAATCAGACGTTATCTAACAAGTTATTTGAAAGATCACATATAGACATGTACCTTGAAGCCAATGTAATTGTAACTGAAGTCCCGATCATAAATGATGGCCAAATTCAGACGATCTGCATGCTTCATGATGATGTTGTAATGATTTTCTGAGATCATAGGAGTCTCTTTCTTAGTGTGAGGATTTACTGAAGTATATAGTTGTGTCATCACCTCTGTAACAGAATTCAACACACAAAAACTTATTAGTAATATGTGAAATTCAATGACTTTCTTTATCTTGAAAGCTTAGTTCAGAGATATGTATACCAAACATATGAAGAGTACAGTACATAGGAAAGTAAAGAAAAAAATTCAACAAAAAATTAAGCTTTTTGCTTTTCTTTTATTTGTTTAAGTTACAAAAGCTGTATGTGAGAGAAGTACAACATACCTAAAAATTATTTTTAAAATGAACAGAAAAAATTATTTTAAATGAATACAATCATTTTTGACTTTTAAGAAAACACCAATTGTCCACAACTCTCCAAGTCAAATGGAACATCTTGAAAGGTTCTACCTTTCTGGAAAGCAGGTAATACTGTTTGTTGAACATATAACTAGTCTATACAAAATGCCAAGGTGTCAAAATTCACATGGGGAAGAGACATCCCATGCAACCATCATTTTAAGAGTATCAGATGTTTATTCCTATGATTTGGGCATAAACATATTACAACAAACAGAAGTTAACCTACAATTATACGACAATCTTTCATGTAACTAATCAATAAATCTGATGATAAATAAAATATAAAATTTTTACCCATGCAATGATGGAAATGTTGAAGGCGAAATTTGTGAATAATATACACGAAGGAGTGCATCCAAAGACAAATTTTGGGTGAGGAAATTAAAAACGTTTTGGTAAAATGTGTCATATTGCAGATTTTATAAAATGTTGCATGCTACACTCACCTCTTGCTGTGATATGATTTTATTAGTTTTAATAGTTATCTGAAAATATTTTTGCTTGAAAGTTTCATGACAAGTTAAAATTAATAGTGAATATACTGAAAAATTTCAGGGGGAAGGGGGAATTTCCCTCATTTCCCTCCCGATGGATATGTGCCTGATATAATCATATCTGTGACACACATTTAGATCTAAGATCCTTGGATACAAAGGACCCAATTTTACCCATGGTCAACCTGTTCCAATCTAACAAATTTGTATAACTCATAACAGACAAGTTTGTATTTAAGTGTTCAACAACATTAGACAAGGGAGTGTAACTACAAGTTCAAAATGACAATTAAAGACACTGAAGGCACAATAACGAAACAACATCTAAGGATAGCTGAAAAAGTCATCAAAGATATTTCTGCTGAAGGACACAATGGAAGCATGAAAAAGCAATAATGTTTTGGTCTTTGATTTTTGAGGTTTGGCTTAGGACCCAGTTCCAAATTTTTGTTCTGAATATTCACGAGAGCAGAGGTAGGAGATAAGGGCTTCCTTGCCAAAGACCCTTATCAAAAGGTGTCTCAAACATTCAGAGCAGCACTGCCAAATCTTTTTTTTTTTTCACCAATCTTCTTGGGTGGAACTTACAGATACCTAGGGATGTGGGTGTCATGCGACTATTATATCACCACTTTAAACTAGTCTGCAAATAATATGAAAAACTTAAACACTGGAAAATTTTGCACATCCAACTACCAAGTTCACTTTAACAGTTGCAGTTGCTACACTTAACTGCTTCACTTTAAACACTAGAATAACACAGAAATAACAATATATCCCCTATAATGTCCAGTGGAGTGATTTTGACTTTGAGCATTCATCGGTACTTCTTAAAGAGTAATATTGCAAAAATATTTAACAATATCACTAGCACACTTGAGAATAATAATTTATTATGTAATAAAGTAACTATGCCACATCTTAAGTATATTTTAAACACTTCTTGACATTATTGTTCTATGGGGTGTAAGTGTAAGATTTCTTGACCCCAATGTGCCAGTAATTGAAAAAAACTATTTTGTATAAATAATATTGTTGTAATAAGAATATAAATGTTTAATTTTATATACCAGTTTCACATGACAAAAAAAAAAAAATACTTTTCCTTTGGACTATGTGTCTCTTTAAACTACTATCTCACAACTGTTGCACTTTATTTGACATTTTATTTACACTTTTTCATTTCACATCAATGGGAACTTTGTGTGTTACATGTGCTGAAATTCTGAAAACCATTAACCTGGAGACTCAAATTGCAATTCTTGGTCCTTGCTCACGTTTTCATTTACTTCTGATATAACTGAATGTTCTTTATGTTCAGTATGAACATATCTAGTTGTAAGATCCAAAAAGTAATGACTTGTACAGATCATAGTTTTGAAGTACATTTTGTTTAAAACTCCCAACTGTTGTTCAATGCGCACTTCGTATTTTAACAAGTGGTTTATAGTTCTATTTTTCAGGCTCACTTTCAAAGCACCTTTCATATTACTTTCCAATATTTTCATTAAAATGGAAAAACATTCGTATGCTCATTTTGGTGGTCTACCACACACTTCAATTGGCTTCTGTATTTGCAGTTTTCAAGCCATTAACTGTTCATCATCCTTGGAAATACCTGCTTATCTGCTCCATTTCCTTTGAGTCAAAATAACTTTGCAAATGTAATGGCTCGTGCTTAAGCAAAGCAATGTTTTCCCATTAAAGCACTAAACACCATTGGTTTACGTCTTTTCAAATCTACTAAATTTCAAAATCATGAAATGAGATAGTGACCCCGAAAAAACTATGTATATTTGACCACATCATCACCATTTGCAGTTTGAAATGCCCTATTATTCATGAAAGTTCTCTTCTAAGCTCCAACATTTTACTTTGTCTGAATGATTGGAAGAAATATTTTGTTATTCAATAACTATTCCTTCATGTAATAACAATTTTCTTTTAGAAACATGGAAATATATTAGCTGCACTGTAACAAAACCATTCACAGTTTCTCAATTTACATGCATTGTACAAAAGGCTAGAAAACAATACAAAGTGGAAGGAATGAGTGTATATTTCTTCAGAAGATATCTGAAATATTAGGAGAGATATTTGTACATTTTGAGCATCAAAATTTAGAAGCTCCAGAAGCTACGGAATGAAATCAGTATCAAAAGGGTCAAAATGATGCTTTAGCGTGCGTTCTTGGCAAATAAAAAATTTTTCACCTAAAATGTGTTTTAATTTTTAACACAAAGTAATAAACAAATTGTTGTAGGTCACAAAACTACAAATTCCTATCAATAAAAAAAAATTAAAAGGATTTAAGAGAGTGCCCACTTATTTCCTGGGACAAATTTCCCTGACTATTCCCAGTTTCCTAGCATTTCTCCCCTCCATTACAGATAAAATTTCTCATTTCACAATATTTAAAGAAGATATTAAAGCCAGCCTGATACTAACTGGTCAGCGCTGTGATTTCACTATGTGAAAAAACTAATAATATTTTCTCAACAAATAAAAATTTAATAAAATGTCTTGCTAATGTTTTTAAGGAATAACATGTAATTTTATAAGTCTCTGAAGATTTTCCCAGATATAACAATTCTTCAACAAATTCCCTGATTTTCTCTAACTTTTCCATAGCAATGATATTCCCTGATTTTCCAGAATGTGTCCACCCTATTGAAAGAATGCTCAACACTCGAGTCACAATGTTGTGGGGGCATTCTGGTGACAAGATGCAGAGCAACAGAAGATAGATCACATTCACTACCACATAGTTTAGATTTAGTCAAAAAACAGTAAAACTTGTAAGTGATGTATGACGGAGAAGATCTGGGCACATTTTCTTGAGTTTCACAATCCCTTCCCATTATTTTAATTATAAATTGTTGAAAGACGAGAAAAAGTTACATATATATAAAAATTAAATCAAAAAAAGTGTGAGATTAGCAACATTTCAAAAACTAGACATTTTTGTTCCCGAGTTACAGAAAACTTATTTGCAATGGGAAACAAACTGCAGGCTTGATTTTTCTGCATTGCTAACAAAATAGTAACTCACCCTTACCGCTACTCCTACCACTACAAGCAAAAGGAGAGTTCAACAAAATGTGTGCATAGTGGAACTACTTTTGTCCACAAGGAAAACAAGGCGTCATCTCTGCATTTGCTCAATGGATCAGGGAGGCTGGACAAAAACCTCGTTGAGATGAGGGTCATTGACCCGGAAGCTGAAATACATTACTGTTACGAGCATATTAAGTCCTTCAAAAATAATTACACAATACAAATGTAAACTAATTCATTATACATCACTGTTTTGTTTATATAAACATTATTTTTCTTTTTGATGATCAGTAGTCTCTAATTGTATAGAAACAGTTATGTAGCAGAAAAGATTTTACTTTTAACTTAAATTTGTGAACACACTTCAGTTGTTTAATGTCATCTGGCAAAGCGTTGTAAAGTAATGTACATGTATTATATGTGGATTTCTGGAAGTGAGCTATTGATACTAACACTTGAGGGACATGTGTTGTAATTACAAATATCAGTATTGCATGAAAATATGCTCCCACCATTTAGTAAGACAGTATTGACAAATATTACAGATTTGTAAATAAATACGCAAGGCAATGGTAAGATCCCAAGCTCAATGAAGAGGGGCTTGCAGGGATCACACGGATGGCACTTTTTCATTGTTAGAATAATTATCTCTTGCCATCTCAAGGTCTGGGTACATACAATGAGCTTCCCCAGAATATTATGCCATATCTCAGGCGGGAATGCACATTTGCAAAATACACACAATGAGCTAGTTTCAACAATTCAAAAGACTTCTAAATTGGAAAATAGGAAAGGGAACTTCGTTTTAAATGTCATAAACATACCTTCGGTGTCTGTTGAAAACATTTACTATGTCTACTACTTATGAAATGTTGCTTTCTTTCCCTTGTATATCCTTATTTAATTAATTTAATTTTGAGGTCATATCTGACATAAAAGCTAAATCTAGTTGCCAAGACATCCCATCAAACTGTGAAAGTATTGATGATACTGGCATGGTGATTATTTCAGAAACCTTCTGAATTCATCCAGAAGACAGCAGAATCGTTTCTGTATTTTCTCTCTAAGTTGGAAAAAGTGAGTTTGCTTATTGAGGGCACTGAACAGACACCACAGGTGCCACAATGGACATGGCTGATCTAGAGCATGCAGTACTTATTAATCTTAGCAGATGACAGCTCTATTGCTGTTTGGCTCAATGTTTTGGGGCCTGTGTTTCATAACATGTAATTTAAAATATTTTTTTCTGAAACTTGTTGAAAATATTTTTGTGAAAAACTTCTAATGCAATTCTACACTGAAATATAACCAACATACAATCAACCTGATTTGTTTAACTTTCGTAACATACAGTATGACACAGATCTTCAATCTCTCATCAAAATTTTAGATTTTTAAAATGAATAGAGAGGAGGAAAAATAAAATGGAATTCTGAATCATCAGAACCTGAATTTATTTGGAAGTTCTAAAATGTGCATAACGGAACCATCTTATATATAAACTAGACAACAAACATAATCATATCACCCCTTACCACTGAATGTTTTCTTCGTCTCTTTATGCAAATTGGAGACAGCAATACGAGCTGCTAGCACAGCATAATCTGGATGTCGAGTAGTCATGGTGGCAGCTGTTTCAGCTGCCAAATTATCTAACTCTACAGTAGTTACCCCAGAATAGAGGCCTGCAATTACCTTTAATGACACTGATAACTGTAACAAGTAGAAATCAGGCAAAATCATCCTCTACACCTGTAAGTTATAAATATGAAACCCAATGATATTGGCACTTACAGGATCAACAAAGTCCATATTTAGCCCATAGCATAATTTCTGGATGCGGGAGGTTATTTTGTCGGAATGAACTTCCTCCTGTCTGCCCCCTACGGCAAAAATATGGATTATGAAATAAATATCAATTGTAGACAAAAAGCTATTGAATTTTTTTCATTCGTAAAATACCGCAAAAAGTGATTATTTGTCATCAAAACATTCATTTTATATTTCTTCCACGATTATTTGCCGTCCGTTGCAAAACCTGGAAGAAATCATACCTCTTTTTATGACGAACATTTTTCCACTACTTCCGAAACCTGCAACCATTTTTCAGAACAAACGAAAAATTTTACATAAATATTTCTTCAGTAGAAAGACTAATCACTGACTCGAGTTCTAGGATGTAAAATTTGGAATAGATCCAAATCTTCCAAACTCAATTCTTATTCCAAGCACTCGCACCCAGCCGACACCCAACTTCGCACCTTCGCACCCGCTTCTGGATCAGTACTGGACGCGCAATTTTCCTTGATACACGGGCTCCCTACAAAACAGTCATGTGACAGTTCATTCAGTCATGTGACCGGTTTTTTTGACAGCCACTGATGCCATACCACATGGATCATGCCTGGAGGCGTGGCCCAGTGATTTAACATGCAGAAATGATTCGATTTCATTTCACGAACGTTGGCTAACGTGTAGTGGCGCCGTGGCGCATACGTAATGTATTGTCATTCCGACAAAGGAGAAAGTTCAATGAAAAATATTTTATTATAGTGATAAAATGTTGTTGAAGAATTTTGAAACTATATTTAAGATAACTATTTTTAATAGTTAAAAATTTAAGTGTACTGTGTTCAGTTTAAAATTTGAAGAGTTCACTGCAGAAAAGAGGTTCTGCTAACGGGACTTCTCTTTTGTTGACGGGCACAGGGCGGGCCTTTCGTTCGAGTTTCAAGGACCCTTTTCCCCTGGACCCAAGGAACCCTGCGTGTTTATGACTGTTTTGTGTGGGTTTTTTTTGCCTGCTACCCTCAGAGAGGGGAGCTGGCCGAGCCCTGGTCGAAGATTTTGTGATATCGTCGACACAGGAGACAGCAGACGTGAACGATTTCACTCCACATATTTCGGAGAATTTCCATTATTTATTTAATATTTATATTATATTTAATTCATTGAAATATTAGATTTAACATTAGTATACTAATAAGTTAAATTAACAATTTAATAGCATTAATAATAGCTATTTATATAATATTTAATTTGTAATTACTTGCATTTTAATTACTTTATTTCTTATAGTAGATATTAGGCGTATGTAGTAGGTATTAGGATATTAGTAGTATAGGCGATGCTCATCTGTTATACAAGCTGTCAGATTAATCGTTTACTGCCCTGAACCTTCTGTAACTCATGCCCAGCGCTGAATAGCACGGCCCGTTGAAATTCTCAGGTCCGACTCGGAACGGCACGTATCAATTTACAGTGCTACCATCTCCCACCTCGTACATTCAAAACAGTTGGTACGCTCTTTTATGCTGTGACGTAAGCAGAGCCTTCCTCTCCCCGCACCCCCCGCTGCGAAATATCAAGAAAACTTGCGCGACCAGTATTGATGATTCGTTTGGCTTTGAGCGGGAACGTATACACCCGCCAAAAATCATTCAAAGAGAAACAAGCTGAGAAGTCACTCAGATCACGACAGATGACTCATATTGATTATTTTAAATCCATCGAAGACAGTTTTCAATCCTGCATTTCTTTCTTTAAATTTCTTCATTCTACCCGGTATATTAATCTGCTTTATAGTTTCATATTAGAGTACTGGTCGCGCAAGCACGCCCGGCAAAGTTATAGGTTCCAATGATCGGCCCACACTGCGCTGTTCCCAGAATAACATCTGGCACGGAAAGGTATCAATAACGGAAGACGGGGTCATCGCCTTGACCTCTGCGATGTCCTGATTTCA
Organism: Gryllus longicercus; assembly: GCA_038098605.1. Taxonomy (NCBI): domain Eukaryota; kingdom Metazoa; phylum Arthropoda; class Insecta; order Orthoptera; family Gryllidae; genus Gryllus; species Gryllus longicercus. The sequence goes on along the minus strand of JAZDUA010001318.1, from coordinate 29,388 downwards.
ACTCATCATTATTACGCACCATGATCTCATTGTGCTAATATTTAGTGCTAAATATAATGAATGAATGTGAAAAAAAACAAAAACTAAAATATAACTGATTTCAAACCTAGTTCTCATTTTTATTAGTTTTTTAAATTTATTTTCAGTTTCTCACGATCTAATATCCGACAAATTCCCGGTTTTGAGGTTTCCAGGTTCGCCAAATTCGCTTTGTGAAAAAGAAAAAGGAATCTCCCAAGAAGTAAGTTTTTTAAAGAGACTTCTCAGAAACATTGAATACCTAACCATTATTTACTTGATTACTTCCAAATTCAATGTTACAGAATAATTTTCTTTCGTATCTGTGTAGTCAGAATCCATGATTTGTGGGTCGTTACTAAAAAATCGATTTACGGCAAAACATCCGTCTCTCTGTCCGACTGTAGTCCTAGTTAGCTCCAACACTACGTAAGCTGATTTTTTTCAAAATAGTTATTCCTTTACCTGTCCCTCTGTGTTTGAAACGGATATTTAGATTTCGGGGTCTACTTTACATAACGGACTCAACATTTTCACAATTGTCTAAAAATGTCTCCAAATTGTTTTATTAAACATTCTCTTAGAGCGTTAAGGTCGCTTCAGAGAATGGTGTACGACTCACCTTCATTGAAATAACTTATTTCTACAAAAATGCAAATTGTTTTCCGGTCTTCCTGTTACTACAATACTGGAGATACAATTTCTGTTCTTTAAAGGCTGACCTTGATATAAGATCATGCTCAATTTTTCGACACGACTAGTTTTTCGCATACATATGCGTGATATACATGCAATTATTATTTTTTTGATTTTTTTTCTCAAAAACACTACCTATGTTTTACTTCAATTTTCTCATCGCATCTCTCAAATGTTAAAAAAGTGGTGTTTGTTTCATTTATTTTTGAAATTGCACAAATGTTACATTCCAAAATGTATATAATTGGATCGAGATTTTTGCCTTCTAAAAAGATCGGCTCTTTAAAAACGGTCACAATAAAAAAAAAATACGTTCGAGCAATTTATGCTTCAAATTAATGCCATTATTTTTTTTAACTCAAAAAACGTTTCAAGTTTTTTCTTTAAACTTTTCCCACGCATAGAACAAAGCAAGCTGAAAAATGGTGCCTGCCTCAATTTCGTTAAATTCTATGAACTTTTGGAATATTGCTGATTTAGACACAATGCAGGAATATAGCACCACAATTTTCGGTATGAAGGCCAACATGAATTCTGACTATGAGCGATGAGGAAAGGAACAAGATATACCTACTTTTCGTTACCAGGGTCCGGCAATACAACACTACATTGTGCAACTTCCCGCATTGTTTGTAAGTCACTGAAAAATACGTGCAGCCACTCACGTTTACAAATTTACATGGAATTTTGTACAGATTTCATTTTGAAGAACATATTTCATTAAACAAAAAATTAGGCTGAAATGCCGGTTGCGGTATGGTTGGCCAGCGGTCTGATTCGCGCGCGGAACCAGAGAACAAATGAGCAAAACGAATTAAATGATTTTTAAAGTGAGTATTCGCATAAAATGCGTTGGATAGACTCAAGAATGTTTAATGTTAACGGGTGGGCCTAAGGTCCGGGCCTCGTCCTCAATTTTGACTCGCGTAGCGAAGCGTCACAATTCGGCGCGAAGTGCGTTGACCACGCACACAGTGGCCGCGCCGCGAGCGAGTCATTCTCGGAATCGACAGCGCGCGGCAACGAACCGTACCGCTAACTGAATTTCTATCAAACACATCGTCCATATTGTAATTGTAGGAGAACACCGAAACAATTTTGAAGTATCGCAAGATTTCAAAATTTATAGCCTATATTATAATATAGTATATATTATAAATTTATAGAGTTCAAGAAAATCCGATCTGTGCCATTTACATTAACGTACTTTCTTTTCTCTATCCGATAAGAAACGTATAGAAAAAAATGAGAACAAATGTAAAGAAAATGTTGTAAAAGTCGTCTAGGCTCTTCGAAATGAAGCCACAAAAAATAAAAAGAGAATTTGCCACTTTTCTAATTCAACCAATACCATCACAAGTTACTATAAAATAGAAAGAAAAGAGAGAGAAAAAAATTAATCTGAAAATGAAATTCCATTAAAACATATTTTTTTTAAAAAGAAACATGAGTTTGTAATGAATCTTTGTATTATAGTTTACTATTAACCTGGTTGTAATTTGTGTGTTTCACGTTAATTTTGTTGGTGTAGTGGTGTTTTAATGAAAACACGAGGTAAAACTTCTTTGTTCATTAAATTCGTATTAGCAACTGTATTAAATCAAATTTAAAAGAAAATCAAAACTGATGTGTAAAACGTGTCTTTTCAGGAGGAAAGCGAAATGTCTGGCAATTAACGCGCGTTTACACATAGCCATTGCTTGACGAACCTTCATGCAAAAGCAGATTATTCACGAATAGTGTACTCTTCCCCACTGACGGAATTATCGTTCTACATATTTGGTACATATTTCGAATGCGAATAAAGCGTAGAACCACAGGCAAAGTCGCGGGAAAGAGGGAATTCCTGTCCCATACTTCCACATACTATTGCAGAATTTATTTCCGAAGGGACAGATCTCCGTGAAACAATTTTTCAGTACGGGAAAATATTTGTATACTACCTAATTCAAGGAAGATTCAATAGTTTCCTGATACCGTTAAACATGCCAAACAATTTATAACTCACTATTTGGAAGACAGATGGAGAAGCATCTTTTACGAACATAAAGAATATTATTCTTAAAATATATTTATATTTTATATTTATTCCTAAAATTAGAAAATAAACGGAAATTGAAATGTGTCGGTTCGGAAATGAGCTCATTTGTGCGTGTTTGAACTTCGTATGTAATATTGTGAACAAACAAGAAAATAAAACAAATAAACAAGGAATGATTATGAAGAAAACAATGAATAAAAATGAAAAAAAAAATCCGTGAATCTTAATTTGATTGTAAATAATTTGTGGCGATCTTTCTTCAAAACTTTGAGAGGACCGGAGAGTCCGCTCCACTTGTAAGATTTTACTGTACTCAGAGACTCAGCCAATGTCCGTTGAACAAACTGTACTTGTGTTGATTTAATTTCCCGACACATTCATAAATAGGCTGAAATGTAGTAATTCTGGAGGCTTTCTTGAAAAGTGATGTCTTATAAAAGTGAATTGGTAATTATGCGGTGGATAGACTCAATGATGTTTATAGTGAATGCGAGGACCGAAGGCCCGAGCCTCGCCGTGACTTGGATCCGGGCGAGCGAAGCGAGAAAACTTGCCGTTGAAAGTAAATTGGCGTTACAATGCGGCGGGGACAAAGCATATAAAGAGCGATCCTTGAAAATCTCCTATTCGTAAGTTTTATTCATTTCTATTAGAGCACGTACAGTAACTAGGGCTTAATCCCGCCGCCACGCTTTGCTAAGAGTGTACCCATAAATTTTAACCCATAAATACTATCAAATATCAATATACGATGCTCACCGTAACAAAAGGGAAATTTTAAGACTATTTCCCCCATCCCAGCTCGGGTTTGCAATCAACGGCTCTCAAGATCAGTCAAAGGGCAGAATGTTGGGCAGACCTGGTTTAGATACTAGTGTTGATCACAAACGGACAGACTTTTGCCGTCGCTCGATATTTCGGAATCACGGATCTACAAAACATGGATTTTGGTTACACCACGAGTTACAAGAAGTAATTTAATATACTTAGCCACATGATTTATCCACTTTTTCTAAGGCCCGACAGTAAGACTTTCACCGTATTCCGTTACGAAACGTTCTCTTCTTATGAAGTTTGTGCAATGTGCGAGTGAACAAATTTCTTTGAGATAATGGCTCAAAATTACATCCATCCAACATACTACTTATTTACTGTTAAATGCGTTTGTGTTAGAAATAAGACCTATTTAGGCGAGAAAATTAAATAAATAAATAAATAAATTAAACAGTACTCGGGCGGCCAAGAAACCAAGAATCGCTATCGCCCTTGGCGCCACTCGCTGAGTGTCTGTCGGGTAGGGGTGTGGGCGCCCGGGAGCGGCGTGAGGTTGTGGCGGTGAAGGAGCGCGTTGCGTGCGTTGGCGAGGGGGGGGGGCGGAGGCAGGGGCGGCACAACCTCATTCGGGTCTCCGCGGGGTGACACGATAACCAGGTTACGCTTCCCGCGCCCCGCGCCGCCCCGCGCCGCCCCGCCCACGCGCCGCCGCGCCGGACGCGCCGCAAAGGACGCGCACGTGGGCGGTGGCCGAGAGGCGCACTGCGTCCGCGGCGCGGGGACAAAGGAGTGGGCGCTGTGGGTGATCGGGGAGTCGGAGGACTATCGCGCGTTTATGAGTCGGGAGAGGCCAAAGGGAAGGAAAATGCCACCCGATGAAAATTTCTAAAATTTATTGAAGAGCATTGTTAATTGGATTTTACATGGTAGTTCTTTGTGGAGTGGAGTGCAAAAGGTTTCAATTTTTTTAAATTTTCATTACCCAGTCAGGATCATGTGAAACGTGGGGCCGTGGTTTTACTTGGATAGTTAATAGATTAAGTTAACTCTTATCCTAGGAAAGAGCATCGGGTAGTGTGAGTTCATTTCTCTGTCACACACGACAAACGAGAAAGTTTGTATGTCTGGTTACTGACAAGCGGAGAAATGATGGGGAGGGGTGGAGAATGTCCTCTCCTAGAGAACATGATGTCTGATTCTACGAAGGTATCAATTTGTTCGTAACCGGGACGAATTTAATTCAAATTTATGTGTTGTAGTTTTGACTTTCACACAGAATTGTCCGGACCAATGAATTTAAATCAAGGAAGTGAGAGAGAGAAACTGTAGTAGGAGCATAGTCAGAATTAATTCCTACATCTCATCAAGAGGGAGGATTGTTTTGGTTATATTCATCTATCGCTGATCTCTATAGTGATTGTTTCTGTATGTCAACTTCCATTGTGGACTTGCACTTTTACTTTTGTGTTAGTACCGCATAGTACTGCAACCTCCACTCCACTTTTTTAGCTCTACGTTGGACCGCCAGATACGACCTCCATCCTACTTTTTACTTCCGTGACCCTTGCAAACAAAATCCCACCCGGCAACCAAAACCCTTCCCTCGTATGGAGGGGGGATGGTCGACAAGAGGAACCAAAGAGGCTACCCCATCAAAAAGTTCTCGAATGAAGAGCCAGAAGTAGTTCTGGCAAGAATTAAAAAACAATACCTGCTGCCTTGCCTTACCTTAGCGGAGTGAGGAGCCCTGCCATGTTCAATTTTATTTGCACACCAAGCAAAGTGTTGGTGGAGTGGGGTTCCCTGTCACATTAGTCTATTTATTTATGCGTTTTAATTTCTAGTCATGTTAGTTGCAATGTAATTCTACATTTACTATTGGAAGTATGGTTTGAAATTGAACTTCAACAAGGAGGCCATGCATTCTGTTCTCAGTACTGTGTTCTTTTGAATCAAAATGTTCTCGATGCATGCCACTTAGTAAGAATGTTCTAATTTATGTATTTACATGTAATGATTTACACTGAAAATCAGAATGGACTGATTGCAACTTTATTAATTGATGGATTAATTTCTATTACAATGAGATCCACGCTAAATTGAAAGGTTTCATTTTGAATGAAGGATTATTACAATTGTTACGAAAGTTTTCCACGATTGATAATGTTTCATATCTAATAGTAATTTTTATAGTCCATCAGTATTGTAATTTTTTTGTTTTCAACTCGTGTAAAATATTGTTAACTTAATCGCAAACTTGTGAAATTGTCAAAACATATACCCTATCTTGAGTTTGAAAAAATTAATTACGTTCACATCTTTGCAGTTTCAATGTTTGTGTTAATTGCAATGTTTATAGATTATCTAAATATTCCTTTTAAAATAATTGTACTGATTTGGTTTAAATGTATTATTTTAATTAAATAATTAATTCCATGTTCCATTTAATTTTCCTAACATTAGTAATTTCACCAATAAGTCAGGAAAGAATCTTTAGCTAGCACAACAGTCCTTCACTGAACTTCCTAACTTCACTGAAACAAATAAAGTAATGTTTTATATTTTTTTTTTATTTTCTTTAATGCTGAGCTTGCTAGGACTCTCAGTAATCGAGCGAAAATGTTACCAGAAACCAGAAAATAAATCCAACTAAATTTCAAGACTCAGATTTAAACGAAGAAAATAAAAAAGGCTCTTATTAAAGGTTTTTCAAGGCTTCTGCGGGCTGGGATTTCCTCCAAATCAAATGCTTTCGTAACGCATCATTACTCCAGAAACCAGGCACGTCTAACGCCCCCGCACGAGCTACTTGCCCGCCCGGGGAGCCCGGTGTTCCTCAGGACTTCCCGTCACTCCGCACTCTTTTCCCCTAAAATACAGAAACGGGTGTACTCGCGTAAGCGAAATTGAATGGGAATAACTAAATTTATGGCAACTGTCAAATAACTGTCAAGTAAGTTCTCCCAAAGATTGTCATGAGCCAGGTATCCAATGACTTACATCCACGCCATAGAAATGAGTACAACCCTTAAAAATCTCGTGCCAATTTCTCTGGAAGAAGTGCCCCGAGTTCTAGCAACGCCATCTTGAATTAATTTTTGGCTTTCTAGAGGGTATTGGCTCTAGTGAGTTTGTTACCTTGCCCGCGACCTTGACATGCGTGCCATAAACTGTTTCAGGAGTGTTGTCTACGCAGCTGTACAGACAAAAATGAGATCGGGTGAAGTACTACGTGCGGCGAGCTCCTCTGTCGCTTCTCCTACTTTCCTGTCCATTTCTCCGCTCGCGCCAAGGACATCGGCAGTCCCTCTGCGAGCGTTCTCGCGCCATGTAAGTTCTAAGGCAGCTATTTTCTCTTAGAATCTCTCTCTCTTCACTTCAAATTAATTCAGGTCTGTGAATGTGTATCGCTCCAGCCTGCCCAGGCTGGGCGATCACTGTACAGAAATAGTATGGACTTTTCTACAATAAACATTTTACTACATTGTACCAGGGAGTGAAGGAATTGAAACAATACGATCTCAAATGTTCGATCTAAAACCAGTGTTTAAAATTATTTTACACTGTAACTTCACACGTCAGTATTACTGACTTTTAGGGGCATTAAGAAAAATAATTTCTTGAAGGCTTTAATATAGGAGCTGCTGTAGATGAAGGGGATTTTTTTTTGGACCCCGTAGCTCAAGGATTGAACGAGGTAAAAGATGAAGGTCTGATTACAAGTAGTAATGGATTTAGTGTAAAGTCATTGCGGGAAAGTTGTCAGCAGTACGCACAGCCATTTTATTAATCAAGAAAAGACACCTGATTGGGTAATGCTTTAAAAGGGAAAGGTAAACAACTTAGTGAATATATTCCACATATTGAACTTACTGCAGAAATCATTGAAACCCAAACTCTAATTCAGAAATAATAATTTTAAAATTGGAAAATGCTGTATGGGGAAGACCCAATGTTGAAAGGTAAATTATATGTAAAATTAGGATTATAGAATTGAGAGATGGAGATAGACATAGTACATGTCACTAAAGGTAAGGTAATAACAGGTAATAATATTATTCATATAGTGAGTGACGAACCATTTTGTACCACTTCTTAGTAATGTTGAAAATTATATAAAGATAAGCATTAAAGTTTCTAGAGAGGAAGCTTTGGATGATGTGATAGGTTCAAACTCAAAAAATGTTTCTCAACCTCAGATTTCTACACCATTACAAGATATTGAAAATTTCTCTAAATATAAAAATAAAAAATAATGCTGTGAAAGCCATTAAAAACTTATACAATCTATGGTTTGATGAAAAAGAAAATAAAACACAATATGTAAAAAATGTAGAAGATGGAGTAAATCAACCCAATATGTCCAGCATTTTGAATGGAGCAGGAAGTAATGCTGCAAAAGCCTTGAAAGACATGATCTATGGTTTGATAAAAAGGAAGTAAAACATTTAAAAACGCAATTAGGTCAAGGAGTAAATCTAGCTAATATGTCCAGTATTTTGAGAGGAGCAGTAGCGAATGCTACAAAAGCTTTTAAAGACTTATGACATTTGGTTCGATACAGAAGGAATAAAAGACAATACATAAAAACTAGAAGAAGGAATAAATCTAACCCTTAGATCCAGTATTTTTCTTGGAGGAGCAGCTAGCGCTGCTAAAGATTTTAAAGGCGTATACTACATTTGGTTTGATGAGCGAGGAAATAAAACACAGTATTTAAAGCACTTTATTAATAAAAAAGATAGGACACAAAGTTTTATGCTGCGTAATTTCTCCAGTGTATTCAATGGAGCAGGAGGTAATGCTAGAGATGCTTTTAATAAATTGCATAGTGTTTGTTTAATGATGAAGGGGGAAGAACAAAACTTTTAGATGATTTCTATAAGGAAGATTTTAGGCCACATCATTTGTCATGTGTGGTGAGGAGCAGGAGCTCGTGCTTCTTCTATTTTAAAGAGAGTCTAGTTTTTGTTTTGATGACGAAGGAGAAGCAGAACTTTTGAATGATTTTTATAATGCAGGTTTAGACCAGGTGATTTATACATTGCATTGAGTGCTGCAGCAGATAGTTTTAAGAAGTTCATGATTTTTGCTTTATAGGAGAAACAAAAAAATATTTAAATCATTTTTTAAATGATAAAAGGGGTTTCATGCCGAATAATTTATCTGAGATATTATAATTACAAAGCTTATGTTTACTATGTTGTAAAAGGTTTTCATGATGTTTGTTTTGATGAAGCAGGAAACAAAAACACAACTTTTGAATGATCTCTATAACATATGCTTTAGGGCATGTGATCTATCCAATATACATTCTATGGCTGGAAATTATGCTGTTCCTATTCTAAAAGTTTTTCGTAAATTGTGTTTTAATAAAGAGAATTATATTTAAATCACTTCTTAGCCCAGAAATAACTTTTAACACCAAAAAATTTATCTAGAATATTTCATAGAGCAGAAATCAACATTTGTCTGGTTTTTGAGAAATTACATTATCTTTCTTTTGATGAATTGGGAAAGAAAACAAGATATTTAAATGATTTATCAAAAATAATCAAGTAATATATCTGGTGTATTACGTGAAGAAGTTAAAAAAGCCTTCTGTTTTCTTAAATGAACAGAATGTTTGTGAAGTAAAAGAGAATATATCTAATGTAGATCTTAAGTTAAGTAACATACCTGCTAGGACAAAGCAGGAGGAAAAACTTAAAATTATATATCCTTATCGAATTATAATCTATTATTATTGTCTATCTTAAGAAAAAAATATTATCTATCCTTGGAGAGAGGATAATCCTTTCATTGACAGATAAGTATGTCTCAGAATTAAAATTCTTTGAGCGAAATCGAAGTTCCATCTTGTCTTGTCCTTACCCCTTACTTACACTTACGCACACTACCTCATATGGCCGGAGACCGATCGGGAGGTGGTAAGGTCTCAACTGGTAGGATATACCTGATTTGGGAAAACCCCGCCAGCGGCGGAATGTCACCGCCTAAACCTTTTCGCGCTAAAATCATTGCATTATACGTACGAGATTAATGACCTTAGCAGCTGACGCGCTCGGAAGCACTACTGTATCAATCAATCGATCTTACATTAAACTTAACTTGCCGTAGACGCGAGGTGTAACATTTAAATTATAGCACACTGATGCGGTAAATTCAAGTTAATTATTTAATATTGCTACTACAGAACATAAGTGGCATTTCTAGTATCTTCGCAAACAAACACTTTAGCGCCTACCATTCCGGTGCCACAAGATTTTCTTTATCCAAGCGTAGAAACGTTTTTCAGTCCAAATGAACCTGCTTGAGCCGAAGCGACTCGCAGCAGCAGCAGCCAAGCCTCTCACCAAGTATAATACAATGGAATATTCGAATAGAATCTTAGAATGCAAGGATGCGAAGGCGTCGCATTATATGTTATCGTAACGCCTTATTTCTTCCACTCCACATAAACATCCTACGCTACAGGTCAGAGATTTTGGAGAGGGTGTAGTATTACCTCGAACTTCCAGTATAAGTTGATAGGTTGGGTGATGTGGGCGGCGACCCTTTTGAACATGCGAAGGCAAAGTTGGCGATCTAGTGTGCGCCGCATCTAGCAACGGGCAAAAAGTGTTTACTTCTCTCGCCAACCCGAGCACAATAGGGTCCCGATTTCATGTCTTTTGTCCGGTGCCGCTAGCGCACGCATCCGCAGCGGTGAAGGAGCGAAGTATCAATGGCGACCGACTCAATGCACCCTCCGCTCCTTTGCTGCGTGTCGGCTACGCTTCTTTCAAGCAGACGGGCAGTTTGATAGATTCTAGAACAGTTGTGCGTCGCCCTGCCAAAGGTCATGTCGCACTGCCAAATGTGTTCTTTCGCCTGCGAGATGAGACAAGCGCCAGCTGGTAACACCTCGCAACAATGTTGCTTGTTAGGGGGTCTCCCCCTAATGTTAGTTCTGTTGGCTTTTTGTGGGTTTTAGGGGGGAAATTTATTTATGACGTTTTGTTGAGTGGTTTAGTTGAGTTTCTTAATTGAAAATTTTTAAAAAATATATATTTATCTGAAAATCACAAAACCTAAAAGGAGTTCCCTATGTTTATTCCAGGTATATTTGTTCAAATATAATTAAGGGTAGAAAAACACGTATAGGCTTGAAAGATTATTTGAATGAATTTCCTCGTTTAAAATGGGCGGTTATTTGTTACAACTAGTAACAAACGAAGATTGATAGAAGGAGGCAAAACACATTTGTTGAAAAGGAACAGATCTCAGCTACAAATAAGTAATGAAAACAATGATTTAGGTTGAAGAAAATTTTTACAAAGAGTTATTAGCTCTTTTTCAGTAATTACAAAGAATGAAATCAAGAAACCTCTTAAGTTCATAACTCGTGTTCATCATGTACAATTGAAAATATTTGCCATTTTTTATTATACTTTCAAATCACCTCATATTTTTTAAACATGAAGTAATATTTTTTTTGAATATTGTGTTTCTTTTTACGTTTTGGTGGTTTTGCAGCGCCTTCTTGTGCGAAATGATTAAAACCACCAGGCAAAACTGCCTCAAAGTGTCAGTTTAGTGAGTGCATGTGGAGATTGGATTTCGAGAGATTTAGTTTGTTCCAATGTCGTCACTAAATACTTGTATATTGTAAGAATTGTAACAAATCAAGCGACGGCGGCGGCGGCGTAGGCGTAGGCGGGGCGACAAGAGCCGGCGGTGGAGCTTGGGACGATAGATTTCGTAACGACCCGGTATTGTCAATTGTAGCGGCTACTCTTAAGCCGATTGTGACAAATTGGGAATGCCGTAAGAATGTTATGTTGGAAATAGCAAACGGGAGAAAAGATCGCAGAGAATGATCGATTTGGAACGGCTTGCCAACAGTGGACACCCTTGTAAACGATAGCAATTTAACACAAAACATTACATTTTGGAGTTGCGTTTTTATGTTAACGTATAGACACGTGTTATATTACGTAAAATAATATAACAGCCTACGACGTGATAATTGTTAAAACGAGCTATTGTGCGACAGTCGTGGCGCACGCAAATGTCACTCGGAGCGAGAGCGACGGCCACTTATTCCAACGGATGTGAGGGCAATGGCGGCGAACGTGGGCGAGCGGCTGCGTCCGGTGGGGAGCGAAGGCAAAAATAGCTGCCGCTGAGTGGGGAGGGGGGAGGGCAACAGCCACGAGGAAACGGCAAAGAGCGTGACGGGAGAACGCGCGAATGCGGGGGTAGGCGTTGAAGATGGCGACGTGGGCGACGGCGCTCCCCAAGGGGAAGAGCAGAAGGCTCTGTGGCTGCTACTCTTGTGACCTCCGTCAAGCTGCAACCCCCACTTGTTCGAAATTCAAAATTAACTAGCCTATAATTTTGTACTAATTATGTACTAATTTTCTACCACAATTAAAAATTTTGTACTCGACTATAAACAATAAAAAAACCACATCCAAAAGTGGGGGTGCTAGCTTGACGTTAGGTTAGCACCCCCACTTCTCATAAATTCAAAATCAACTAGCCTAACATTATCTACTAATTATGTACTAATTGTCTACCACAATTAAAAATTTTGTACTCAACTATAAACAATTAAAAACTGGGTGCCAATGAAGCACTTTTCACTCATATTTTCTGATTTTTTTAAACATATTTAGAGTGAAAGTTTAAAGCTGAAATTAATAATGCAGATTAACATCATAGAGAACTTTTACATGTAATAATTTCAACATTTTTATCTAGTCCCGCAACTAAGATATTACAGTCTAAAAACACGAAAAATTGCGAGCGGCTCTAAACAAAAGTGTCCGCCACTGCATCCCCCTTCGCAGAAATTCCAATTTAACTAGTCTATATTCTTCTAACATGTATGTAGTAATACTACAACAAAATAAATAATTTCGTACTCAACTATAAACAATTAAAAACCGGGTGCAATTGAATCACTTTATGCGTTAATTTCTGATTTTTTAAAACTTATTTTCAGTCAAAATTCAATTTTGAAATTTAGACTGCACTTTGGGACTATGGTTGTGTTTTAGGTATAATAATTTAATAATTTTTTTATTATAAATAAAAAAATGCAATTTTTAATTTTATAATGAGTGAAATCTCAAATAGATATGCTATGAACACCTGTTATTTAACCTAAAGATCTGCAATGTCATATGTTTATGGTTAACAAAAAGTATGGATGCAACTTTATTTGTTCTTCGGCAATTACTCTAATATAATAGAAAATTATCCAAAGAAAATATATGATATTGTGAATACTATGTTTCATAAGTTTGTTCTCGTTTCCAAAGATATATTTTCTTTTGACAAGGCACAGAAATGGAATTACAAGCCAAAGCGTGATTTAATAGGCGGCTCTTTGCAATGCAGTCGAGGCAAGGATTTGTCGAGCTACTTCCTATGAAGAAGGAAAAATTATGATATTGTGAATACTAGTCGTTAAAAATGTGTTTTTGATTGCTTAAAAAAAGAATTTCATTTGTCCAGGCACAGAAATAGATTAACAAGCCGAAACGTGTATACGTATGTGTTTGTACTCATGGCGGACGCTACAATGATAGTTCAGGCCAATTTATGAGCTGAAGGAAAAATATTGTCTGCAATACTGCGCGAAAACTACTAAAAAGTGTTTTAAAAAATTTACAAGACCTTAATGAAAGAACTCGTTATGGAAAACAAATTTTATTTGAAAGATAAACCTCTATCTTCAATTTTGTAGTCGTAGGAAGACGCCGAAAATAATTCAAAGTTTTGCAATTTTCGAAAATTCAGAGTTAACCGTGAAAATTTTACCCATGCCACCTTTATAAGAGTATTTTACTCTATGCTTACTAGAAATTTAAAGGCGAAAATGGATCTGTTTTTGAGAAAATTATGAAAAGGCTTTATGTAATGTACCCCCAAATTTTAAAGAATGTTTTTCAAAATCGCAAAGTTTCGAATCGAGCCAGGTGGAGAGGGGTTTCTTCAATTTGGAAAAAACCCTACGTATAGTTTAGCCGATAGTGATGTTCACAGAAGGACAGACTGTGGGAGGGACAGATGGTCGTTGTGCCGTCAATTGGTTTTTCGATATCAAGAACCCGTTTTGATTCTGGCTACACGACATATTAGAGAATTTTTTTCTTAATTTTGCAACTGGATTTATCCATTTTTTCGTTATTATAGCCCGGCAATGAATTTTTTATCTGTCGAAAGTCCACCTTTTTATCGCGCAGTATTACATAGCTACTCCTATACTACGTATATTACTACATATATACGTATGTATACGGAAAAGTAAAAAGGGAAGCAAACTCTATCGACAGTTTGTTCGCATGTCCGTAAAGTTAGCATACCCACTTATAACAAAATTGAAAAACAGTATTCCAGAATTTTGTTCTAATTAAGGACTAATTTATACCCAAATTAAAAAATTTTCTACCGATGCACAACATTATAATATTCAACACTAAAAGTGGGTACGCTAACTTAATGTTAAGTTAGCATACTCACACAAGAAAAATGCATGAAACAAAAATCTATATACACCAAAATCGTGTTCTAATTAAGAACTATTTGATACCGAAATTTAAACATTTTGAAACTATGCAGAACATCTAAATATAATTCAACATTTCAAATTCAACATATAATATTCAACATTTTTAATATCTCTTCAAACGACGTTTTATTTTATAAACTCCTCTAGAGGGCATATTTTACGTCCGAATGTCGGAAATAACGGCATTTTCTGAAACACTATGAAATTTTGAACGAATTTAAAGGCAAAAATTGAAAGATTGTGCATAGTTTTTGAGATATGGGCAGTTATTTTTGTCTAGAAAGATGTAAAGATTTAACGACCCGTGACCTGTCAAATTTTGCGAATTTCGACATGCGCCGGATTTTGCCAGAAAGTAGAGTCCTAGCACGAAATACAGTGGAGAATACACTGGTGATAATACTTTTCCTATCAGATGCTCAGTTTTTCCGGAATTCTCGAAATCGTTCGAAACGAAGGTGATTTGTATGTAATATTTAATGTAAACTTTTTGATGTTGAACATGTTCCTTAGTACTTAGAGATTTCGTATCATGTTCAAATCAAAGAATATTGTACTTATAATTTCGTGTGCAAATCTCACGCCCGTATCTCTAATAGTTTAGGATTTACGGCGCGTCAAATTTGGCCATTTTTTCAACTTTTTTTGTGTCTTCAATAAGGCGTTTTTTATAAACTCCTCTTGAGGGCACAACAGACCGAATGTGAGCGTGAGTGGGCGCGTCCGTCGACGGGGGGGGGGGGGGAGGGGCTCGCTGCGTCGATGCGACGTTTCGACGCCTCCCTCGAAACAAGCATCGACGCAGCAGGACGCTCGACCTTCTCCCACGGCGCCGCTCTCCACTTCGGCGAAGAGCCTCGGGGGAGGTGGCTCGCGATAACGCAAGAAACGGTGGAGTTGGCGGCTGCAATGGGTGTCGACGGGAAGCGACCTCGCTGACCCGATAGACGCGAGCCATGACGACAGCTTCAGGCCGCTCTTCCAGTTTGCGCGAGTTGCGGGACTAGATAAAAATGTTGAAATTATTACATGTAAAAGTTCTCTATGATGTTAATCTGCATTATTAATTTCAACTTTAAACTTTCACTCTAAATATGTTTAAAAATATCAGAAAATATGAGTGAAAAGTGCTTCATTGGCACCCAGTTTTTAATTGTTTATAGTTGAGTACAAAATTTTTAATTGTGGTAGAAAATTAGTACATAATTAGTACAAAATTATAGGCTAGTTAATTTTGAATTTCGAACAAGTGGGGTTGCAGCTTGACGGAGGTGTAAGGCGCTGTAAAGAGAGGAGGGCCTCCCACGTGTCTCTCGCACCACGCGGGTGTATCATAAATCAGACCCTGTGTGCTGTAAAGGACTCCCACGGGACCCCCCCCCCGGAGGGAGACTCCGCAGGCCCGCTCGCTTGGACGCAGGTCTCTGCAACTTGTTTAACTTTTTAATTAAAAACATTGTTTAAGTATAGCGATAAATATCAGTATTTCATTTGCACTGTGTTAATTTACCTCCTGCAGTCTTCTGAAGGGATTTGGATCTCAAGAATCTTATTATCAAGTAATTATAATATCATGTCACACCCAGTGACAGAGCTAGATAATTTTGGGCCCGGGACAATGCTGAAACTTGACCCCCCCCCTCAAGAAAAAAATTAAAATATGAAAGTTGTATCAAGAAACTGAGTTATTTATTTTCAACAAATAAAAAAAAACGTTTAAATTAGAAAAAAAATTATTGAAATATATATGTAAATACCTTTTTTTAAGTAAAATTATTTAGTGATCAAATAATACAATTTCCATGGTAATCTTAAAATGCTAAAAAAATGGTTAGGTTTAGTTAAGTGTTTAATAAAATTACTAGTTAAATACATGAAACAATAAATATAAATTTAAGTAGAACATATTTAAATTCATTTGATTCATTTCATGAAGTCCCATCATGTAAATAATTATTATAAACACATTTAAGGAAGAAAAATAATAATTGAAAATTGTATGAAATATCAAACTACTGTATCGCGACTTACAAAATTACGTTAACGATTTCCCCAAGTTCTAAGATATTTTTCAATTTGTTAATAATGTTTCCCATCAGTCCAATAATTGGGCCTCTTGGTTTGCAGGGCTCCGGGCGATCGCCAGGTCTGCCCATGTCTAGCACCGGCTCTGGTAACACTTCACTTGGCGGCGTGATATAACACGCGACTTGATACCAGAAACTGGTATACAAAAAATTAGTTTGCTAGGTTCCACTGCAAAGCCTCAAAATAAGACATTGAAAAACACATAGTAAAAGAAATAGAAAAAAATAGGGGTCTCTGCAGGTCAGTTGGGGCAGCCTTGGGCGAGCTGGCGCGAGGCGAGGTTAACGAAGGAATCGACGCGACGTGGGCGGTGCTCTTACAACGACCAAATCAAAGGCCAGCGTGTTCCGCACTAAGTTCGTCTTTCCCTGTTATTTTTTCATTTTCTCCTCCACAGTACCCCTGTGTCGGCGAGATTTGAATTTTGTAATTTGGTTACATTTGCCCTGCTGCCTTATGGCGTCTCTCCACACATGCGGCATTCGGTGAATCCCGAGTAGTGTGGACGGGTTGCTTGCGAGGCGCCGAACATTCGGTATTCCCCCACCCAGCGCGTGTCGGTCTTTAGGACTCGTCAAAGGGAGCGAACATTCGTCGAACACATCAGCTGCTCGGGATTGGGCGAGCAGGAGCTCGCTGCTCGGCGAATGCCAGATGTGTGGCGCCGCGCCGCCCTTACGGCTTAAGCAACTAAGAAGGGTGGCTTTTCTTCATAACTAACTAAAACTATGAACCTCTGAGAGAACACAAATACAAGAGTTTACAGAATATGTAACTATTTTCCACCACGCGGGAGGATTTTTGCCGTGCGCAAAAACTTTTACAAATTTTAACAAGGGAAACCGCGAAATTTTTTTGGGGGGGAAATTTTGAGCAACAAACAAATAATTTAGAAAGTTTCCTGTGTAGTTACTTTTTATTTATTTCTGAAGTTTATGGTTTGCTTGAGATCGTCGTTTTTCCATGTATGCATTTGGCTAAATTTCGCGTATTCGGTATTGGTTGAAGAGAAAAAAGATTTATTCTTTGGGAACTATTGAGAAAAAAAGCGACAAATACTCGTGTAATTATTTCTTTTAATTTACCACTGTGATTTCTTGTTTTTTTGTAGCTGTGCTAACTTGAAATAAAGGTTTTTGTTTTTAAATTGTTGTCTCTCTTTTTCTGATGTCAACTTGGACGAATCTGTAGAGCGGGATCAAATGTGGAACGACTATTTTTTTAGGCGTAACAAATTAGCAACAATATGCGACAGATTTTAAGTTTCATTTCACTTTTTTTAACTTGCTAAGCTATCATTACGGACCTGCCAAAGTGGATTTGAGCACGAAATGCAGTCAAATGGCGGCGGCGATGGTGTGACGGTTAGCGTACTGCGGACTGGTTACCCAAGCGGGTAACCAGTGGGTTAGCGGACTGTTATACCCAAGCTCGCGGGTTCAAACCCGATCAAAGCCGTGGATTTTTAGGGCGACAAAATCCTTCGTACGCCCCTCCTTCGGAGGGGAAGTAAAGCCGGCTGTCCCATGTTAGTAGATTAACTTGCATGTAAAAGATCCTCAAGCCTAAATGACGCCTCTGAGCTAAATTGTAAATCGCCTGTTTCTCACCCAAGAAATACCTCCTTTCTCTGCTAGTTGGTGAAAGGAGCGTAGTGAAATTTGCGTGGTCAGACGGAAGAGCGGGCCTGATGGCCCGAGTCCCGCCACGTAAAATAAGGCAAATTCAATTCAATTCAAAAAAAGGTGGTAAGATCCGGCGCCGACCTGCCTGTTGACTTGCGGGGTTTTCCCCAACCATCTTCCTCCAGCGAGGCATCGTCGGGAAAAACTCTACCAACATGCGTGGTAGTGTAGTGAGAGTTTAAAGGCCCATCCACAATGCAAATATAAACATAAGCATGGCGTTAACATAAACGTTAGGACTACGTCCATAAGCGGACTCATTCACAATGCGTTCGCATAAGCATAACACGTAAGACGTTAACTTACAAGCTTGCAAGCTTCAAGCTTCTGTGTTTATGCTTAAGTAAGACATAAGAAATGAACCAATCACTCAAAATCGAGAATCGAAATATGAGCGAAGTCGATAGACTAACTACCTATAGTCGATAGACTAACAATACCTCGAAATAAATTCTCACATCCAGCCAATAGTAAACTAGAATGTCTCACAGCCAATAGAAACTCTTATTTTGCTTACGTTTATGTCAGACATTGTGGATACTTCAGTCTATCACTTATGTTAATGTTTACGTCTATGCGTTATGCTTATGATTACGTTTGCATTGTGAATGGGCCTTAAGTGTATGTAAGGGGCGAAGAGAGGAAGAGGAAGGGACGATTGCGCTCGGTCCGTGGCGTGATAGGGTACAGCTCCGGCATTCGCCTGGTGTTGATCGGAGAAACCACGGAAAACTACCGATCAGAGCAGCCCGTTGCTAGACGTCTCCTCCAAGAGAGACTGAATTCGACCTACTAGCTAACTACCTAGTGTCGAATATTCCGCCACTCTCGGGACTCGAAGCTAGGACCTCCCAGTCAGGGGCAATGCAGTGGCATCAGTGGAATTACCTTTCCCGGTATATTTTGCCCTGTATTTCAAACTTTTTTTAAAACATTCGGATTTCTTCGAATAATAAGCGTAAAAGCTTATAACCACTGATAAAGAAATAAAGATATGAAAAGTTATCCTTTCCATTCCCAGAATCTGATTGCAAGCTTTTCTCGGATGCGCCACCCACGTGTGACTGCGCGCCAGCGCCCGAAATCGAGCTGAGGTCAACGTCACATCCGTTTCCGGCCACAGGTCGGAGTATCATATTCTTCAATGTACGCAACGACTGATTTGTGGATGTTGGGCAATATCCTACTGACTATTCCTATGCTACAGTCAATACACTCTCTGGCAGAGAGTTTGTGAAGAAAATTAAAATTATAGTGTTAATAACTAGAAGGAAGTTCAAGTATTTATTTTACCTAACATAGGCAGATAAAAAGGAATTAATTTTTACTGAACTAGGCATGCAAAAAACAAGGCATTTTATTCTGGCTTAAGTAGAGGGTAAAAACACAGTGAACATTAAAAAATCGCTATTTAAAAGTAATAAGTGTACAAATTAATAGTGTACAAATTAAATAGATTCGCATTTTTATTCTAACTCTAAAATTGGCATTAGCCCTCACGTGGGAGAAGGAAAGTGGAAAAGTATATCATGGACAGGTAGCTATGTCTTCAAAAGTGATCCGAGGCCTTACACAAACATAGGATGAGATTTCTCATGATCGAACACGTCTGTAAGCATCAATGAAAAATATAAAACATCTTCACTGAAATCAATTTCCTTTTCCTTTTAGATTTTTAACACAATCTTACACTGCAGCCTCCGCGTCCACAGAAAAGCAACACACAGCCGTGCCTTCATGTTGTCTAGGCTTGCAGGTATGTTTCCAGCTAGATGGAGATTGGTGCCAGGAGATGGAAAGAAAACATAATGGCGAATGAGGCTCAAATGAGGCAAAATCCCCAAAATAGGCATCAGAAGCTAAAATAGGGGAAACGCAAAATGAGCGTTACTATAACAACTCCAGAAGTACAAAAAGTTATTCTTATTGTTAAAAGTTACAAAATCGTAACAATAATAACCCTTTTGAACGTAGTGTCACATGCTACAACAGTTTATGTAGGCAGCATTGGAAGCGAGACATTTATTATAAATTTTAACAATCTATCCAGAAATGAGGAAATTGTAATCTTACCTTGTTTACTTGATTTGAAAATCCAATCGCCGATTTTTCAAATGCACAAATATACTCATCACTAATTAATTGAAGTTACTAGTTTCACGTATAAGTTGCTTCTCTACAAGTATTAGCATTGCGAGGGCGCACCTTTGTTCGGTTTTCATTGTATTTATTACACATGTTTTATCCTAATCGTTTAAAGTGATCGTTCAGCTTCTGAAGAAGTCATTGGAGCAGTGAGAAGAATTCAAAGAAGTTTGCAGACTTCTAAAACAATTTCTTCCGACATTTGACTTTGCAGCATTACTTGAAATAATGGTACCGATCCTGTAGGATTTCAAAATTTGCTTCTTTTGTGCTGTACTAAAATTGATGTCTCTTTGAAAATGGTTGGACCTTCTAAATGACTTTTAAAGCACGGTCAATGATACCAACAAAATACCCTAACTCTCGAAATATCCCAGGGTTTTCCGATTGTTCGCTTTCGTCGAGCCCTCGCAACCCAAGCTCAAATGCACCACAAAATCTGACACAGTTTATAAGAGAGTCCAGAACATGTCTGTTCTTACGCACTTCATCGTTGTTGTTTTACAGAGATACCATAACTGTCGCCAAGCTGAGTCGCAATAAGCTAAATTTCCAATAAAACTAGTTCAACACAGTTGTTTTATGGATATGTGTCTCTTGATGATTTTTAGTTAATTTCCTCATTCAAGTGGTTCATGTCATTATAACCGGGTTCGTCCACACGTTTTCCTCTTTGCTAAATAAAATGCAAGGAAAATAATTAAATTATTTAGTAAAATCTAGTATATTTCAGTGTGATTTGCCGATACTGAGTAAAAGCTCATCTGAGCTCTCTCAGCTCGCGAACAAGTTTCTCGGGCAAACAATCGTGTGGAAACGTGGAAATAATAATAGTAATAATAGTAGTAATAGTAATAATAATAATAATAACTATACTAATACTATAAAGTGAGACACGATCAAGTGAGCCACATCATCCATTCCAAACTAGCTAAAAAACACAGGCTACCTCAGAAAGTGGATGCACCATACTACCAGTATCATCCAGAAGCGGTACTAGAAAATGAGACACATGAGTTATACTGGGACCGCAGTTTTCTGACAGACAGGACAATTCAGCACAACAGATCTGATTTTACTCCTTGGGACAAATGTGCAAAGAAAGTTTGGTTTATTGATGTTGCAGTCGTCAATACCAGCAAGATGATTACAACATACCAGACTAAAATCGACAAATACAGAGAACTAGTATTTGCCGTTAAAGAACAATGGGGAGTGTCAGAAGTGAAAACTATCCCAATTGTACTATCAGCAACTGGTGTGATACCAAAAACTCTCTGCAGATCGCTGGAAGAACTCTGCTTGGTGAAGAGCATTATCATCGGCCTCCAGAAGTCGGTTATAATCAGTACATGCTCACTAGTCAGGAGATTCATGGAAGGATATGTTGGGGTTTGAAAGCTCATTCTTGAAATTGTATTTGTTATTAGCATTTGAAAACTGTTATTTTATGTTTATGTGTTACATGCCTTAATTTTTGTTGTAGATTTTGAAAATGTCTGTGTTACCATGCTTTGATATTGTATCTGTGTGGTATCGATGTGAAACCAAAAACTTTGAGAATAAACAAAATAATAATAAAAGTAATAATAATAATAATAATAATATATGAACGCCGAAACATAGAAAATAAATGTCATTTTGAGATATTGCAATTAATAAGTAAATCTACTCTAGAGACCACCCAGAAAAAATTACCACACTACTCCACTTCGTATCGGGAGCACTGACAGCGCGACGGAGAGTTCGTCTCGGAGTTGGGTGTCGCGATAGCCCGATAGAGCCGCGCCTGGCGAGTTCGCTAATGTGAACATGAACCGATGAAAGCGCGCAATGAAAACACAGAAGCCAAGCCACCAGGTGCCCAATGGTCCTTGTGATACGAGGTCTAAGCGAGGTGGTTTCGAAAACGTGAACAGCAATGTAGCCACATCGGTTCGCCAGTGTAAAACTGCTTGGGAAATAGTGAGAAGAGGAACAGAAAAAAAAAGTCATGATATTGGAAGAGATTGTAATAACGATGTGTCCATTCTATTATGTTCAATATTCTGGGTGCTACGTGAACCTGTGAACTTCATAAAGAACCGCACCTAACATTTATCCACTTTTTTGTTACCAGGGTCCGGCAATAAGAGTTTTCCTGTCGACAATTCGCCGTACAATTCGGCGCACGATAACAATACTTTATCTTCTTATGAAGTAAAGAGCAGAAAGTAAAATTCGTTGTGAGTGCGAGTATTAGTATCGAAGTTTAGCTTTTCAAAGAGGAAACAATTTCATCTTAACAAAATTTGGACTATCGTGTTGTAGGGAAATTAGAATGTGGAAAAGAATACTGAGGGAGGTAAGACACCCCTAGAGGAAGGGTTGGGAAGGGAGACGTGTACATGCTGCAACCCGCAATGGTGCAGTACGTGAACAGCGTGCCCAATGGGCGAGATGGGCAGGTCTGTTTACTAGATGGTTGTGATAAATAAATACTGATATGTACCTGATAAAACATAAGTAAATGACGAAAATGTACTTCGCCGTCGTAGTGCGATGTGGTTAATGTTTGATTCTCGCCAGTTCCAGAAGCAGTCGATTAACGTTTTTTGCCATCGAAAATTGGTCACGTAGGAAACATTTCAAAGTATACGTCAGACTTGTCGAAAGAAGTTCCCATTTGCGCACACGAAGTAGCAGGGTGCCAGGAAGTGAAGTTATGGAGACGTGTGATAACAAATAGTACGTGATAAATATGAATCAGAATGCTGGGGAGAAGTGTACAAGGTTTGTGGAAGACAAAGTGGAGTGTAGTTTTGAGTATTTTGTTGCAAACGGCCAGGGAATGAACGGAAGGTTGATTGGAATTTATAATTGGTTCTATAGAACTCAGGAATACTTGGTATTTTGGATCGTATTCCTAAAATCGGGAAATAATGTGCCATTCGTCCAACCCCAATCCTAAGTATTATTTTCTCTTCCCAAACTTGACAGGATGGTTAATGCGAAATTCACGTGAGCGGACTGCATCACGTGTAGCTGAATTCCGGCAAGATGAAACTTATTACCGACTTTGAAAGTACACGGTTGTGGAGATCATGTCTATACCGCACAAATAGTCATAAATAGTTCGTATGTTTTAGTAACATGTCCTTCTATAGTTTCTGTCTAATTACAGATATTATTTCATACAAATCTCACTGACTCTCAATAACTATTGTAAAATATATCCCTCCACGTTGGTGAACGTCCTCTAAAAGCATTAAAGAAAAGGATATGTTCTGGACAACATTTAAATGAATTTCAAGAACGGGACTAGCCCCCTCTTCCAGAAATAAATGCCTTGATAAAAAGCTAGTGCTGTTAGGAAGATCAGTAGATCCACAACTTCATATACGATGGTCAGACTTTTCTGTAGTGCTTGAATTTCATTTATGTGTGTCCCTTGTTTTAATTTTCCGTTTTAACATTAAAGCTATTTATAATATTTTGAAGAAAAAAAAAAAAACAACGTTGTGCGATATTTGTAATCCATGCAAATATTGTGTACGTATAAATAAGTAATTATACATATACGTATTAATAATTCTCACCATGATATTTATTTAATAAATGTATGATGTGAGAGCGTAGGCTTCCGCGGCCGAAGTCAGTATTTACTAGGCTGTCCGGGTGACGCCGCGTCCATGGCGAAGGTGCCGATGTTTCGGTCGCCATTCTGCGTCCTTCCTCAGGGCCTTACCTTCGCCATGGACGCGGCGTCACCCGGACAGCCTAGTAAAAAATAAATGTATGATATTTTGTATTAATTTTATCTGTATACATCTATGGATATATTTCTGATTAATTAACACTTCCTTTTGTTATAATATGGAATGAAACATTTATATAAAAACAGTCAAAAGTTCGCCTTATTAAATTTGACATCCGTTTAAATTCGTCCTCCCCAAACAATAGCGCGCTTCAGGCTGCAGCCTAGTCAGCCTGTTCGGTAATCTGTCACTCAGTTTCTGACCGGCACTGTAAACAATAAGTTGATCTAATCTTTATGATAACTTTTGAACGACAATTTTTGAACATGGATTTTGAAACCCGGATTTTAAATTCTGTTTCACAACAACCCCACGTTCAGTCAAATTCTAATGGTATGTCTGTTCCCTTGACGAAATCTAACACTAATGCACGGGCAACTACCAATGATAGTGGAACGGTGCAACTAACAAAGTAACCAATATATGGACGATAGAAAAAATATAACTCCAAAAAGCTACATCTACAAAACCGGTGTACAAAATAAAACTACGCAGGAGAAGGGGCAGTACTTCCTACTCCAGTGACAGGCCGGGCCCCAACAAGCATCGATATGGAAGCTAAATTTTTTCTGTTCCGTTTGATAGGAGTGTAGCTCGCTTGGTGTCACTTAAAAAAAGCTTTATATAAAAGTAGGAAATTTTATTATCTTAAAATAAATATTTTGATTAAGTTGCATAAAAATAAATATTTCCATGGTAACAAAAATTATTACATATTTCGCCCAATTTTATATGAATCAATGAACATTTTGAGAATTTTCAAGTTTAATTCTGTAGGTTCATGGTGAAAAAGTCGTGCCAATTGGGAAAGCAGTGGCGCAAGGCAACACTTATATGTTGTTGTGCCACTTCCTGGGATTGAGGGGAGTGGGTCTCATTCACGATCTGTCAAAACGTCTGAGGGCCGTTTCTAACACTTCTGTCGATTCAGGCAAGAACACTGAGCGAGTTATAACACGAGCTCCCAAACCTCCAGAGATTGCACTGCCGAAATGTGAAGAGTGATAAAAAGGATGATGTCACGTTCTTACATCGAGACTTATCTCGTTCTTGTTACTGGTTTTCATAAGGGTAATAAAGAAATATTTTCGTCGTAATAACACATATTTACCATTTTTTAAGCCCATAAAAATAAATATTTCCCGTTTTTTTAGCACCCCAAAGACCGAGTTCTAATCGTAACAATTGTGTTTAGCCATTCATAAATCTAATTCTTTCTATAGCAATAAATACTGTAAGACTTAGATAGCTATAGACTTTCTGTAGGTAAGGGGTAAGGATATCATACTCAACTCAGGATACCCTACCCCTTACCCCCTTCTTTTCCTCAAACTCTCGACTCCTACTCAGTCAAGTAACAATACCATAGCCTATTGTTGTCGTACTTCAATATAATGTAGGACTGCCAACTTCTCTCCCTCTTTTGTTCCTATTTGCAATCTTTCTGATACATCTTTCACAAGGAATGCTTCATTATGAAGTAAATCGAAAAGTAAATTTTAGTCGGAGGGGAATGTACAAAATACCACTATACACTTCTCATTTGCAAAGTGACTTTTGAAACTCAAACCTTAATCAACCTTGCTCAAGAAAGTATCCCTTTTCAACATTAATAAATAAATTACTATTAACATATTTTGAGATATAATTAATATACAATACACAATCTTCGTGTAATAAATTTATTATGTAAACATATAATGTGATATTCAATTTTTTTAAATTTTATGCTCCAGTCATAATTTAAAATTTAAACAAATTAAATTTTAAGGATTTGCAGTGCATGCTTTACAATCAGAATTATTGCAGTTTACTTTTTTGAGATATTTAATAATTAAATTGCATTGCTCATGCGAACTTCAAAATATAAACAAAATCTCTTAAGTATAACATTTAAAGTAATACTCAAGGAAGAACGTTAGAAGATTTGAGATCCAAGATGTCATTTTGCAGCACTGTGTATACTGTGTCTCGCTTCCTCTAAAATACTTACTCCATAAAATAAAGTAGAGAACAGTAGTACTGAAGTTGTAAATACTCACAGTGTCAAGAATTTCTATAGCAGTCTTGCCGCACACCAAGGTCACATAGAGATATCTAGGCGAGCCACGTGGTGCCCAATTGTGACCTTCTACAAGTAACAGAAACACCACACCGGATAGTGCTATTGTTATCTGCAACATTCCATATACACAAAAATAGAGTTACAAAATGAGCTAATAAATACAACATTTAATGGTCAAGTGTTGCTGAATTTCCAATTATGAATTATTAATACATCTGGCAGTACCTTCAAAATAAACTAAAATAGTTTCAATAATTCTATTAATATTTAAAGTAAATATCTTTGAGTAATAATTTTTATAACTTTTTATCTTAGTCTTTTTTAGCTTATTAGTGTTCATAGACATAACTTGAAATAGACATTAGACATTATGAAATCATAGACATTATGAAATCGTTGGCATCTACATAATTGTTCCATACCAACCAGACACAATCATAAACACAATAAAGGCATCATAGTTCAAAACACTGCTTAACATTCATATCATATGAATGCACTACATTTATTTTAGATAATACAGGTTAAAGGAATGAAAGTCTTTGTGAACTAGAAGGCTATCCCTAGTATAATTTTTTACAAAGGATTTATATGGGGGGGGGGGGGGGGAGGGAGGAAAAAATAATCTATAAAATAATAACTCCAGCTTCCATTCCCAAACATTAATGTTCCAACAGTGTGAGCTAACAAGATGTATGTTCATAACAAACAGGTAAATTTAAAAATGTTCTTTAGATTTTCAGTTTGATAGGAATTCAGTACATGATATCCGCTCTGTAAGGATACCGATAGAATTGAAAAATCAATTATATGTTTAAACGTCTTTAAACAGTGATTTAAAATAATGACTAAAATTCTGACGTTAACTTGCTAGTGCAGGAATCAGTCTACAAAGACGTCTAAATGCATTTTCGAACGCGTATCAAAAAAATTATTTGTTCTCGCCAAAGGGTCGCAAATATGATTTGAAACATATTTCTAGGATAAACTCAAATTCTAAGCGAAACATACCGTTAAAAATGATGATTTTCCCTTGCTCTGACGATTTACAATTGCAATGAAATGTATTGAAAATTGTAAATTAAAAGTAACTGTCAAACCATTCACTATACAAGAGTAAGACTTATGAGAAGGAACTGGCAGACTAAAAGGCAAAATTCAATTAAATTATTGGGTAAAGAAGAGGCAAGACACGGTCTGAAAAGTTTGCAAAATGTCCACAAATTTCAGAAATCTGCAAACGAAATACAAGCAATGCTTTCATTTCACTGCTAAACATGAATGAAAATATCATAGCCAGAAACAACTAAAATCTTTAAAGAAATTGAAAACACTCCAAATTTGAAGAAGTTTCATTCAAATGCTGTTAACTGAACCAAAGGAAATCGACTTTCCTTTATACTTAGAATGTAAATTCAGTAGCACTTTTACTAAATAATTTCATATAATTTATTAATCAAGTTCATTATCATTTCACATTTTACTATTTACACGTATAAGTGATAACCAAGCAGTATTATGAAGAAGCTATACGTTCTGCACAACAAAATAGTTTCTGGAAGATCCATATGGTCACATGCTACAAATTCAAATTATTGTAGCACTAGTACTCTGCTATTTGAGGTAGAGATAATTTTTAAAAAACATAGAAATCAAATGGCAGAAAACGAGAAAGACAAAGCCAAGTACTTAGAAAATTTATTTCTATTAGAACTAAAAAATTAAATTATTACAGAATTTCTAAGATGAAAATGGTATGTATAAAATCTTCCCAATTCCTCTTTCATCACCTCCACTTCACATTTCTTATTACCAACCAAGTGTTCTATAAAATTTTGTTTTGCTATATGTTCTTGTACTAATTTATTATTATAATCATTATTTTTAAAATTTGTGTATTAAAACATCTCTTCAAAGAATACTTTCCACTACGCATGACAATTTTGACTGAATTCCATAAATAAGATTGTTTTTGAAACTCTAGATAATATAGTTTGAAACTTGTATTCCATGTGTGTAATGGTTCACAAAGGAGTTTTCCCATAAGTTAACTCACGGTAATAATGAATAAAATTATTAAATTTTAGTGGATAATTATTTACTTCTCCCGTTAACATGAAAAATTTCTCACTAAACTTTTGGAATCAACTCTCTAAAGAAAGGCCTCCAACACAACTGAAGATAACATGCCTGTAAAAATAGCCCCCTAAAAATAACATTCCTGGGATAAACAATTCAAGATGATCTAAAATCAAACACCCACATCACACATCTAAACAACAACCTTGACAAATCATGTTATGCCGTCTTCATCCATAATTAAAATTCTAACTTAGATATGCTATGAACAGTGTACTTTGCTAATGGTCACTTGCACCTAAAATACAAAATCATTCTGGAAAATTCCGAAAAATGTATCACACTTTCATCATCCAAACGAGAATGTTGAGAAAAATGACAAACAACTAAAAGCAAGAGTCCTGCTAACCACTGTTTTAAAAAATTACAAATCCTAGTACTCCCATGTATGAATATATTTGATATATTAATCTTCACAAAGAAGACACTTATGGGAAACAAGGATTATGTCACTCTAAAGAGAAGTACATAACAATGATACTACACAAAAAAGGAATATGCATTTTTTACACAGCGAAACCACTCTTTCAAAAAAGTACACTTATAAGGCATTACACTATATAACAAACTCCCTAGCGAATTTAAAAGCTCAATCTCAATACACACATTCAACAATAAGCTGAAAGCTTTCCTGTTAAACCATACAGCCCTGGCACCAGTCTCCTATAATTACAGTTTTTCAATTTTAGTCTTCTTACACTACCACTTACAAAATTCATTAGCACTGAATTTAGTAAGAACATTAAAATCCAGCTACAGACTGGTACCCTGTACTGGAGAAAATGAAACTACTCAAAATTTTCACAAGTCAAGCCGGATAGAAATTCTGGAAAACGACCTCAGAAAGTCAAGCACAAGAATTTTGGTATAATGGATAGAATTAAAATAGGAACGTGAAATGTTAGAGGCTTTGGTCATAAAGGAACACAACTTACCACAGCACTTAAAGAACAAAAAATAGACATAGCGGTCATAACTGAAACAAAAAAGAAACTAAAAGGTGCAATACAACTTGACAACTACATCATGGTTTATAGTGGACACCCTCCAAACAAACGAGCATGCAGTGGTGCAGATATATTAATAAACGACAAATGGAAATCTAAAAAATTGACAGAATAATATCAGTTAGATTCAAAATAGATCGAGGACATTGAACTGTCATTGGAGTCTATGCTCCAGAAGAAGGTCGAAAAGGTGATACAATACAATTTTATGATGAACTACAAAAAGAGTTAAATAAATATAATAAGAACGATTACACTCTGATTTGTAGAGATCTGAACACAAGAGTTGAGAATACACCAATACCAGAAACAGGGGATACATTTGGAGAATCAACTATGAATGAATATGGAGCAGAACTGAGACAATTT